>JARSSU010001090.1:0-12723 GCA_029619165.1 Eurosta solidaginis | reverse complement strand
AGCAGAGCTCACAGAGTATTTTAATTGTGTTTTGTGTTCGCATAACGGTAACCGTAACAGGCATAAATAATCGAGATAGATATAGACTTCTTATATCCAAAAATGATCTGGGCGAAAAAAAATTCATTAGCCATGTCCGTCCGTCCGTCCGTCCGTCCGTAAACCACGACACTTGAGTAAATTTTTGAGATATTAATGAAATTTGGGTATGTAAGTTTCCTGGCACTCATCTCGAGTCGCTTTGTGAAAATGAACGATATCGGGACTTATAACCACGCCCACATTTTTCGATATCGAGAATTTCGAAAAAAACCGAAAAAGTGCGATAATTGATTACTAAAGGACGGATAAAGCGATGAAATCTTGAGTAGGTGGTGTTGACTGTTGGACGCAGAATAGAAAATTAGTAGATTTTTGGAGCAATGGTGGCGTTGGGTACGCCGCATAGTAGAGAATGTAATTTAAAAGTTGCAGCTGTGTATTTGCAGTGTTTGATAGATTATCATGTGTGAAATTTTGGCAGGTGTAACGTGTTATCTTATTAACTATATGTTGTGGTGTGTTAAAGTAATTTTAGCAAATATTGGGATGTAGTATACACGCCCACTGTGTTTTTAAAAAAAAATTTTTTTAAGTAAATAAGTTTTATGACAGAAAAATTTATATCTTTCAGTATATAAGTAAATTGATGGTCAACATTCAACACAGATCGTATGGATGCACACAAAAATACCAAAAAGCAAGAGAAAATTTCACAAAATAGGCGTGTGCTCCGCCTCTTTTTACATAAATTTGTCAGGATACTATTAATGCACAATATAGTTTACGAACAAAAGAGTTGAACCAATACATTGTGAAATTTGGTAGGGGCGAAGACTCTATGCGGTAAATGTTTCTTGTGTAAAATGGGCGAAATCGTGAAGCCACGCCATGGTTTTATAACACAGTCGGACCGTTGTCCTCCTTCGATTGTTAACACGTACCTTGAGAGCCAAAATCTTGTATATCTTTAATTAATACTTGTAGACCACGTAATTATACTAAACTCACTTGTTTCAAAAAATGGTGCAAAAAGCAGACTATATCGCCGCCCACTTTTTCGGATAGTCGATAAATTTCACGAAAATAAAAAAAATTCCAATAATTTACTATACAAAAGAGGGGTGAATGGTTGGGTTTGTGACGCAAGAATAACTTTGCGAAAAAAACTTTGTTTTATTAAAGTAAGAAGAAAATGACAAATTCTGCAGGGCGAATCACAAAAGCACCTTTGGTATAAAAAAGCTAGGAATTACGTACGTGGTATTACATATATAAGCGGTGCCTTGACATATGAACGTTCTGGTGGCAGCCCTGCGTACAACATTTGGTCGATAACTCGATAAACCGCCTTCACATATACAACCTAAGGCCCAGACCCTTTTAAAATACTCTGTAAATACCTTCATTTTGATTTACCCATGTCATACAAACACAATTCCAGGTTCGTAGGTTCACTTTACTACATAGTGATTTTCCTTTATGTCGAGAAAGTGAACCTACGCAAACCCGGAATGTGTTTGTCATGCATGGGTCTCAAATGGATATGTGTATTAAAAAGAGGTATTCTTAAAAAGGGAAGTGGCTCTTAGTTGTATATGTGAACACGTTTCGGTTAACGACACAAAATGTTGACCAGGGATGGACCCAGTAAAGTCATGTCAATATGTGTTCAAGCACTCGCTTTTATATATGTAAATACCACGAGTATACAGTATCCTGCTTTGTTTTCTCAAGGGCTTTTTGATTTCGCCCCTGCAGATATATTTTTTCATTGTGACTTCTCAATTAATAATAAAACCAAAGTTTTTTCCAAATTTATATTTTGGTGGCGGGTCAAAAAAACCAAACCATCACCCTCTTTTGTATAGAATTTATGGAATTTGTTTCTAGTTATTTCGGAAATTTCGATATCGAAAAAGTAGGGCGTGGTAGGTAATCAGTCCGGATTTTGCCCATTTTGAAAAAGTGAGTTAGTAATTACGTGACTAAGGTTTATTAAAGATATACAGATTCTGCTCAAGTTTAATCGTTTTAAACCATCAAGAGGGAGGAAGACGTGTCGACTGTGTATAAAAACCATGGCGTGCTGGCTTCACCGATTTGCCTCATTTTCACAGATAAACCGTTACCGGCATAGAGTCTATGCCACCTACCCAAATTTCACAAGGATGGTCAATTTTTTGTGCCGACTTATACACACATTCATAAAGTATCCTGGACCAGAATGTAAATGAAAAAAGGGCGGCGCCTATCGACACATAATATCAGACAAAATATTACTCATACTTCTTATATATTTTAGACTCAACATGACAACCACACCAACATCAATAGGAATGTATTGGAAAGTGAACAATAAATATGTACTTATAATAATACTTGGGAAAAGATAATTAAAAATTTTTTGTTAAAATATAGAATTAATATAAATAGTTTTGTAATCTAAAAAAGGGGGATGTTCGACATCCGATTTTATGCACAAATATATTGTACCACAGCACACAAAATAAGATAAATAGGAGTAAGCACGTCACCATGCCAAAATTTACATCATAGAAACTATAATGACTGCCCAACAAGTCACAGAGCTTGCAAACTATATTTTAAATACATTCTTTTATGACAAGAACAGAAAAGAAAGAGACAAATAGCCATTAGTCCCAAAAATTTTACGAATTTATATCATCATAGAGAAGTTAACCCACCTGACCAAGATTATCGCTTATCCGTTCTGGTAATGGCATTATCGCACTTTTCGGCTACTCGAAATCTGACACGATATCGGAAAGATGTGTGGCGTGGTATATAGTCCGAGTCCTCATTAAAAGCGATATGAGCATGAGAGTGACCCCGGAGACTTTACACATACAAATTCATTAATATACCCAAAATTACTCAATGGTCGCTGTTACGAAAACGGAAGATGACGGCTACGGAAGGTGCGGACATGGTTAAAATGCATGCTTTTCGCCCAGAATTATTTTGAGAATAGAAGTTATATCTATATCCGATTATGTATAATGCCGTACGGAATTACCGTTATGATGCGACACAATTAACACAATTAATTATATTCTGATGAGCGTCTAGCACATGATGATCTGAGTTATAGTTATATAGACTGCGTTGAGTTTCGAAGTCTTGTAAGGATAGTTTATCAGTGGTTTTAATACATATGATATACCTTTAGGAAAAATATCGACAAATTCGGTGACCAGAGGGTGAAGTTTTTTTGGAACGAATTTTCCTTCATCCATTTATCAAATAAAGGAAAAGATACCATATAGGAAAATGAACCTAGAGGCTAACCCTGGAATGTGTTGGTTATGACAGGTATCAAATATGAAAGCTATTAAAGAGTATATTTAAAAGAGAGTTGGCCCTTTAGTTCTATAGGTGGACGCGCCCTTTTTCGAGATATCGCACATAATGTGACCAGGAGTGACTGTAGAATAGAATGTGTCTTGGTTATCAAATGAAATGTGTAATGAGTATTTAAAGGGAGCGCCATTAGTGCTATAGGCTGTGGACGCCTTTTCAAGGTAATCGACTCTAGTAATGTGGTTAGACGATTTTATGGGTATTCAATAGTAAAGGTCATGTATAATGAGGGCCTTTAAAAGGGATTGGACGTTAGTTGTTACATGTGAAGCGTTTTAGAAAATATCGATTCCAATATGCATGAATATGCTATGATGTACGTTCAGCTGTAAACTATTCTGGTCGGTTTGATATAATCTAAGCAATAACACGGATAAAGCTGAGATGAGGATTTACTCGCTATATTCACGATGGTCTACACGAATATTGCCTTCAATCTTACCTCAAATAAGCGAATGCCTCCCTTACCAGTTTTACACAAATACACACAAAACAAATCTTATAGTATTCCCTAATAATTTATTTAAAATCACAATCTCTTGAAATATTTGAAGAAATAACCAAATTGGGACACTGTTGATTATCAAAATGTAAGTGATGAAACCATCATAAGTATCAGCTGCTAGGCAAAGTGTATGTTACTCTACGCTAACCTGAGGCCTGTTACAAGCACCATTTACTCCAATTCATATTCGAAAGAGGCTTGCCCACGTCAAATTATTTTGCCATACCCTACCTACTCACTTAACATCAGATATAGCAAGCTGACTCTCAGTCCCGCGCATTAAGTTGAATTGCATTCAATGAAATTACGCGTTCTGTATATGGAACACGTAGGTTTTGACCACATATCTGCATGGGAGAACAATCGCTAACTTGGATTGGGACATCGCCTGCCTATTTAAAAGCCATGAAACGCTACCTTATTGCCCTATTCGTTTAATGTATACGAATACGCTCCAAAATCTAGATCTTTTGGAGAAAAACTCATCTTCACCACAATCGGAGCGAGCGTCGTATAACCCTCATGTTGCCATATTTTATCCTTAAGAACTAATACTAGAATGTTTTTATCAATTGCTGTTAGAATTCTGACAATTCAATTACCTGGCTGGCATAAAAACAGCAATTGAAACGGAAGTACTTCAAGATGTCTATGTAAATACTTTTTCACAAATTGACACCACTTTACATAACTGTAGCTTTTGTACTTTCTTTTTCTTTTTTGTACGTGGTTAATATACTTATTGATTGATTTAATTAATTCTCCGTTAATTTACGTTAACTATTTAACATTTTCTGGATTCTGGATGTGTGTTTTTGTTGGTGTGCAGAAGAAATGTAAATCTTAATGTCTGATCCTAAATATTTAGAAATAATATTTAATTGAATTGATATATAAAAGGGGGAGTGGCACCTCCCATACAAACCAGAATCTTTGGTCATGAGTTGCATAAACTCTGAAGGATACATGCCAGAACATTGAGTAAGAGTATTATGAGGGTCAATGCCTAACACACCGGAAAAAGTAGAATTGGGAAGGAAAAGACGGGGGCGTGTCGTGCACTTCCCATACACATGGAAAATATACAATCCGCATATCTATTTGGATAATGAAAATTGGTAAGGCGAGCTATATGTATGTTAAGTCCTTAGAACCCACCACAGTAAAATGTGGAATGGGGAGAAACAAGGGCGTGGCCACATTCGCTACATAAATGGGTATTTGCAGGAATAGGCATGCCGTTTACAAACTTAGTTATATTAACACCATAACAAAAAGGGGTTTTTGATGCATATTGAGTTTAGCTCGTTACTCCTTTTGGACGTTGTATAATCTGTCAGCAGCTTAAACAATTCGTTAGCTTTAGTCTATTTACATCTATAAATACTAGCAGAACCGGCAGACGTTGTTTCTGCCCTAAATTCGCGGCCTACACTGTACTACATTTAATAAGCCTTTTTCCGCTATACTCTGCGTATGTACCATCATACACTTTTCCTAATCTCTTTAGTCACTCCCCCCTCCGTCCTTTTTCGACTTCCCCCTCCATCTTCGTCTCATATTATATCTTTCTCAGTCTCTTCTTCCTTTTCTCTTCTCTGAAGTTTTTCTCCTTCTTCTTATCTCTATATTGCCGGCCAAGAGGGTGGTTATGTATTTTGTTTCAGTCCATTCCGAGTCTCAGTCCCAGTCCTACTCCGAGTCTCAGTCTCAGTCCCAGTCCTGTCCTAACCCTAGTCCCTAGAGGTTTCGGTACTATTACAAATACCTATACCGGCACAAAAAGCATGTGGCGCAGATAATATACGTAATGATTAGGCAAATTTAAATTACGAAATTTATCCGGCGATTGATATCGAGTAATGCACTATGAACAAGATAAGGTATGTAGTGGTATTTATAATTTTGTCTTATTTCGTCCCGCATGCATATTATTGACAGTTTGCCTATGGTTGATGCGACTAATAAGTCGGAATATCACAATAACTTCAGAAGCTTTTGTCAGCAACAGCTTGTATACTGTGATAGCCATATACACACATTCTAGCGGTATCGGGTACAGTTTTGGCCTAGATTTTGAGACCTAGTTCACTCAGTACCACGGCGTGTAAAATACTCTGTATTATAGCATCAATAACAGCATCAAGTGATACCCATAATATAAAAACACATTTAGGTGTGGCCAGGTCTATGTTTTTTGCTTATATCTCGAGGACCATAAGTCACCCACGCGAGTATAAAACTTACGTCTGTTACTAAAGTCATACTTAACAGCTCAATTTTGAAATCCATAATGTAAAACCATATTCTTAGGTGTATCCGACTCCACGTTGTGGGCGATATATCGAGAATCTATTCCTGCCCAGTTGTATGTAGAAATTATATACCTGTAATATACCCCGGAATGTAAAAACATATACATGTGTATCCGGGTCCACAGTTTTTGGCTATGATAGTCGATGGAACCCTATCCTCCAGTTGTATGAAAATGTATTCTGTTACGTTAGCACTCATCAACAGCTTTCATCTGATATCCATATTGTATAAACACAGTCTAGGGTACACGGGTCCACGTTTTGGGCTATATCTCGCGAGACCCTAGATCACAGTTTGTATAAAAAAAACAATTAATCCTGCTACCTATAGAAACTCATCAACAGCTTTCATTTGATCGCACATATCGGTGAAAAACACATTCTAGGGGTACCCGGGTCCACGTTTTGGGTCTGATATCTCGAAGCCCTAGGCACTTCTCCACAGTGTATGAAAATTTATCCTGTATATATAGCGCTCACATCACCACAGCTTCATGATAATCCACTATGGTAGAAAACACACTCTAGGGGGTACCCCGGGGTCCACGTTGTTGGCCTAATCTCGCAGACCTAGTCAACTCAGGTATGAAAATTACCACTCTACTAAAGCACTCATCAACAGCTTTCATTGATACACGTATTCTCGTATAAACCACACTCTATGGGGCACCCGTGGTCCACGCTTTTGGCCTATATCTCGGGTACCCTAGTCATCCCCAGGAGGTATGAAAATTACCCTATATAATAGCTACTCAGTCAACACCTTTAGATTTGATGGGGTCTTTCCATATTGTGTCTAACCACATGCTGGTTTTTTTAGGTACCCGGGTCCACGTTTGACATCAAGGAGAGCTAGGCACGTAGCGAAAAAAGGTGAGACGTGTGGCGATGTGCTTCAGACTCTACCCAAATATGCTACACAAAAATTCATACGAGAATCGGTTCAGCACGGTTACGGAGGAGTTCGGCTTCTAAAACCTGTTTGACAGAACGAATTTTATATATAGAATTATAACAAGTTGATAAGGAAGTGTCTGATAGTTGGGTGTGGTAACTGCGAACATACATACTATTAGTTGGAGAGCTAATGGAGCACAACTACAAGGACAATCAACCTATGTAGGAACATGCAACCTCACAGCAGGTAACCTGGAGAGAATATGTGGTTGTATAAAATGTGATCAATATGGAAGGTATTAAAGAGTATTGTAAGTTATGAGTAGTAGGCCATCGTTCAGTATGGTATGGACACGCATTTAGGGATATACGAGACCATAAAGGTGGACCACGTCTGAATCTATATGATATTGGTTTGTACACGATTGTATGGGTATTCAAATGAAAGGTGTTACTGTAGCATTTTAAGAGGGGAGGGGCTCTCAGGTCTTATCACGTAACTTGATCGCCATACACACGGAGATATCACAGCCATTACGGTGTGCCAGAGTGTGACTCTTAAGAATGAGTGTATTTGTTACGATAGGGTATCAAAGGAAGTGGTAATGAGTATTTTAAAGGGAATGGGAATTTAGTTCTATAGGTTGAACGCCTGCATTCGAGACATCGCCATAAAAGTGGACCAGGCGGGACTCCAGAATGGTTTGTACGATATGGGAATCAAACTGAAAGGTGTTACTGAGCATTTTAAGAGGGAGACGTGTCGGCCATTAGGGTATCTCATAGGTGGACGCTTTTCGAGATGATCGCCATCACGTGTGGGCCATATGGGGTGACTCTAGAATGTTTGATACGATATGCTGGGTATCAAACGAAAGGTGGTACTGAGCATTTTAAAAGGGAGTGGGCATTTAGGTCTATAGATGGGGTAACACGCTTTTGGTAAATATATCGCCATTAGGGTGGGCCAGGGGTGACTCTAGAATGTTGTTTTACGATAGTGTGTATTCAAATGAAAGTAGGAAGGTGTATTTTAAAAAGGGAGGAAATCCTTAGTTCTATAGGTGGAAGTACCTTTTTCGAGATCTCGCCATAAAGGTGGGACCCGGGGTGACCTAGAATGTTTTGTACGATATGGGTATCAAAACGAAAGGTGGTTTTGTTATATGAGCGCATTTTAAGAGGAGTGGGCATAGGTCTATGGGTGGACGCTCTTTTGAGATATCGCCATTAGGGTCCGGGCCAGGGGATCGACTCTTAGAATGTGTTTGTACGAATGCGGATATCAAACGAAAGGTGTTACTGACATTTTAAGAGGGAGTGGGCACCTAGGGTCTATAGGTGGCGCGCCTTCGAGATATCGCCATTGAGGGTGGGCACCAGGGTGTGATTCTTAGAATTTGTTTGTACCGATGTGGGTACAAACGAAAGTGTTACTGAGCATTTTAATGGAGGGATGTAGGCATTTAGGTCTATAGGTGGACACCTTTTCGAGATAGCGCATTAGTGGCTGGGCATGAGTGGTATGACGACTATGGGTATCAAACACAGAAAGGTGTTACTGAGACCATATTCGGAGGGACCAGACGTCGGGCATTAGGTCTCTAGGTAGCGACGCCTTTTTGAGATATCCGCCAATTAGGGTGGGCCACGGGGGGCGTGAATCTAGAACGTTTACGATATGGAGTAAATAACGAAATGAGTCGCTAGTGAGCATTTTAGAAACCGACGAGGAGTGGGCAGTGGCTCTATAGGTGGGACGCCCATTGTCGACGATATCTGACATTAGGGGGGCCAGGGGTGACTCATAGATAGAATGTGTTTGTACGACTATGGACAATCAAACTTAAACGGTAACTAATGAGGGTGAAGAGTGAGTGGCACTTAGATGAATGTGAGGCGTTTTCGCGATATCGAACAAAATGTGGACAGGTGATCAGAAAATCATCTGTCGGTTACTGCTAATTTATTTACATATGACCAATACCACTAGACAGTATTCCTGATAAGACTTCCAACGCACTGTATATCCGCCTCGTAGACATACTTTTTCAATTATTCTTCTACTGAAATGTAGGGTGGTCACACCACATTCGACAAATCTTCTTTTCCAATAGTTATATTTTGCTGTCACAGATAAAACCAATCAAATTACCATGTCTTCATCCCTTTCTTCGTATCTTGGTAAGAATTATGACATTTTTTTCATTTTTCCGTAATTTTCGATATCGATAAAATGGTGTGGTTATAGGGTCGTGATCTCGGCCATTTTCTCTATACCAAGATAAATTAGCTCCAGATAAGTACGTCTGGACTAAAGTTTAGTAAAGATATTATCGGTTTGTTTTGCTCAGTTATTGTGATGAACGGCCGGAGTAGAGGTATAGGCCTATGAGCGATGGACTGAGTATAAAAACCTGGGCCGTGGCTCCAGCCGATTCGCCCATATTTCTCACAGAAAACATGTTACCCTGCTATTTAGTCATCACACAAGGGTCTTATGCCCCGTACCAAATTTCAGAAGGATCTGGTAAAAATTTGTTCGATCTTTTCGATAAGATGCATTAAAAAGTATTCTAGACGAAAACTAAATGACAAAATGTGGCGGGAGCCACGCCCATTTTGAATATTTTCTCATATTTTTTCGTGTATTTTGTTGTATTCATTATCATTAGGCGTTGAATTTTGACTTAATTTACTTATATACATGTAAAGATATTTAAATTTTTTGTTAAAGTTGAATATAAAAAAAATTTTTTTTAAAAAGGGGACTGTTCTTTCATCCAATTTGCTAGATTTTTTATTTAGCACATTGATTAGTAATAGTGTTAGTAATCGTTCTGACCAAATTGTCACCATGATTATGCGATCAGAGCGACTGATCAAAACGACACAGTACGAGAAGTTATTTGAATCGCTTATCCTGCCTGGCAATTAATTATCGCAGTTTTTTCGGTTTTTCGAAATTTCGATATCGAAAAAAAAAATGGGCGTGGTTTATAGCCGATACGTTTATATTTAAAATAGCGATCTGAGGATGTAGTGACAGAGACTCTACATACCAAAATCTTCATCAAGATACCGTCAAACATTCACTCAAGTTATATCGTGTTACACGGGCAGACGGACGGACGGACACGGACGGACATGGCTCAATGCAAATCCGCGGTTACTGATGATGCTTTGATATATGGAATGTCTATATCTATCTCGATTCCTTTATACCTGTACAACCACCGTTATATCCAACAAAGTTATTATACTCTGTCGGAAGCTCTCGCGCTCAACTGAGCTATAAAATTAAACTCTATGTGTGTGTACTCGCACTATGGAAACGTATTCCGACTACTTCAATCAGCACCAGATTCTAGCTAGAGTGTTCTTCGATCAAGACGAAGGTTTTTCATATCAGAATTAAGAATTTCTTATACTAAATGCTATCCGAAGGAGCAATCTTAGCTCCCAAAAACGATCATGTTAACAAAATCACATGATCGCATTCAAAACCAAATTCTAGGTGAAGTGAAGTGACGAAATATAATCGATCGACACAGCTACATGAAGAAGATCACATTCATGATTATCCAATGAATTTCTAAACTCTTTAGAACCACTGGAATGATCTGGCGTCCATATATGTTTAACTTTGAAAATGTGTCTCACCAATCATGCTTCCTCGGAATTTAGACCCACCAAAATATGTGCAATGGAACCAGACTCGCGTTAAAAGGATTACTGCGAATGTAATCGACAGCAACAATCATCAGCGGTAAAGCTAAAGTCGAAGGTGTGCTCATACCACGGATCGCACAATTAATTCTACAGATTTGCCGATTCAATTTAAGCGCGTACGGTTTCCGTACGCCTGCGATTGCAATTACATCAAAAAAGCACAAGGACAATCGCTTATGTTGCAAGATCAAATTTAGGAGTCCGTGCTTTTCCCATGTGCCAGTTATATGTTGCTGCTGCCCATCAGAGTTGAACGCCAAAAATTTGTTATCTTGCACCGACGATGGCACACCAACAAGAGTTAGTTGTGTGACCCACATGATTACAGATACGATACAATAATAAAATCTTTAAACGAAAATTCACCAAATATGCATACAAAACTCAATTCAATTTAGAGCAAAAATAACTAATTATCAACAACAAACAGAGAAAAAATAACTGCAACATTTATCGATCTCGGGCGTTGCAACGTACGCCAGTGTAAAACTAGTGATAGTAATAGGCGTAACCATCCGTGTAAAATATTGCATCATGATATCTTTCAATCGACTGCAAATACCGCTCCAAAACTTTTAAATTATCTTAGATTCTAAAATGTGGGCGGTGCCGCGCCAATGTCCCAATTAGCAATTTCTCATCTGCGTTATAAGGTAAACACCATCACTACCGCAACACCATCATTGCTTATCCGTCTTGGTAATGAATATATGGCACTTTCTCGTATTTCAAAATTTTGTCGATATCGAAAAGTAGGCTGGCTATAGATCCGATGTCGTGTCATATGTAATTAGCGATCTAAAGATGTGTGCCTAGGAGACTTACATGACCAAATTTGATTAAGATACCTCAATTGACTCTAAGTTATCGTGCTATCACGGACAGGCTGGACGGAGTACGGGCATGACTAAATGAATCCTGTTCTCGCCCAGATCATTTGTATATAGAGATAAGTATATATGTATCGCGATTAGTTGATTAATTTATTTGATTTCTCTAGCTTATACTACGCCTATGCTTGATTGCACTATCATATAGATAATGACTACATATATCTAATCAGTAATTTATCCATGCATCTATTGACGGATGCCCAAATGGATCTCGGCAGTGAGTATGGGTAGCTCGAGACGCATGGCACCAATGACAAGGATTGACAAGTTTATAAATCTGTAACGTACTTAAAGTGCGGATATTACGGTATATGAACATTTATGACATTATTTTATGTTACTTTTCAAATTAATTCTTGGCAAAGTTTGCCATCTAATTACTGTTTCTAATAAACTTCATCGTACAGATTTAAAACAGTAACCTGTTCTAAGCTCTAGCCAATTACTAAAAGCGTGCCATAGCTCGTGTTTCCTTTTGCTTTTGCAGTTGTAAATTGGCTATCTCTCATAAGTAAGAACAATATTGGACAATATATGAACGTGAGTTCGATATCGATCTGTTTAGAAACATGGTACCTTTTGTTATAGTACTGCTTAGTACATGCATGTTATTTGCATGAATATATCTATTTTGACGATTTTTCCCACCGTTTAATCTGATTGCTCACTAAAGTTGAGTTAGCATCGTATTCTGACTTTGGTCAATAAGCTTAGCTGTAATATTTAGAAGTTGGTAACCATTGCTGTTATTTGAAAACCATTCTTGCAGATAACCATCTAAATTTTGTTAGCTTCAACATTCAGTTTCACATCCATTCGAGCATAACCAATATATACTCTATTTAAAACCCTCCTCTAATCTGATATAATAAAAAGAAGTGTACATTTGATTGTCACTCCATAACTCGAGAAGGAGAGAAAGACGCCATGAAATTTGTAGGGAAGATACAGGAAGGAG
>JARSSU010001089.1:0-49170 GCA_029619165.1 Eurosta solidaginis | reverse complement strand
AAGAAACCAGAACAGAGTTTTGCGATCCCACAACCGCAATCGTAAACAACTGGAATACAAGGAAGGAGACGTGATATACTCCAAAACGCATAGACGGAACAAAAACCTAAAAAAACAATTATTAAAAAAAGATAACGGCAAAACAATAACGACCAACAAAGTGGTAATTATACATAAGGATAATATTAGAGTAAAAGCATGTACGGAATAGTATTTACATTACTTTTCTCTGTCGCACTCTGCGACAACATAATAGATTTAGCTAAGAGGAAGTACATACTAGTAGAAACAGATCCTGTTTACATTTATCGGGATACAGCTTACCTGTATCATGTATTTAATTTATCAAAAATACTCGCGCCATACGAAAGCATAATGAAATCTTCATACAATTTAGAAAACCAGCCCGAGACTCAAATTTTAGTGAACAAAATTGAAACTCTGAAAAATCAACTCATACCAAATATCTATAGACCCAAAAGATCTCTTAATTTCCTTAGCTCTATGTTAAAATTCATCACTGGCACACCAGACCACGATGACCTTATAGAAATCAAAACGTTTCTTAATATGCTGATAGAAAATAATAATATTCAAAAAAAATTAATTCACAGTTCGAAAGAATACTCGAAACTCTCGATCCCAACACAATTACTGAAAACATTATTTTATTAGAAATATTTAATGAACTCCAGTCAATAACCAACACGATAAATTTTGCGAAAACTAACAACTTTTATTCTGGCACACTAAATTGAAAAGATGTATATGAGTTAATAAACCATGAACAATTGGACCTTCCAATAATTAATATACTAGAATATGCCGACATTCATATCTCTTATCTACAACAAGCCATTGTAGCAATATACAAATATCCTGTTCTTGAAAATAAATGTAGCCTATTTAATGTATATCCATTAGCACATAAGCATGATAAAATTAATTTAGACCCTAAGATCGCAAAATGTAACGATTATCAAAGAGTATCTAAATGTAGAAATTTTATGAGTAACTTTATTTGTAAATCTGAACCCGCTGACAACTGCACTATAAAAATATTAAAAGATAAAACAGCACAATGCGAAACCATCCACGAGAATAATGCTCCACTCCGTGTCCTAGAGAATGGACATATCTTGACAGATTACCAGCATACTTGGAAGAACATGCCTATATCAGGCCCAAAATTGATAAGCTTTAAAGAATCCATGAGCATCGATAACATCACGTACCATAACCATCAACAACAAATCAAAGAAGTTATACACAATTTACATAGCGAAAGACTTGAAGTACTCCGTATCCTTTCCTCAAACTCAAACTATAAATTCAGCAACATTCAAGAACTTTCAACATTTTTGATACCTATTGCAGAAAATCCTGTACAGTTTACGTTTTTCATCATAATGGGATTCTTAACCTTGCTAGTCATCACTTATGGTATGGTACACCTCTGTCAATACTACGAAAATAAAACAATACTACACAGACAAAAGGAAATCGATGAATTATATGAAATCGAAATGAATCGTCTTCAACAGCAACACGTAGTAGCAGCGTAACGGGGTCGCTCCGTTTTAAGAGGGAGGAGAGTTAGTGACAGTCTCACTTGCTATCTTTTTAGTATATACATATATAAAAACATACATAAAACACACACTAATAGATATATGTATATATGTATGTATATATATATATATATATATAACTGCAACGATGCAGATAATACTTAAATAGAATGGCTACACAAGTAAAATGTATTTTAAGGTAAACAACAATTAAAACAAATCTTTGTACTTTGTAAGCACATACCTACATATGTCCTTTTTATTGTTCACCCATGTTGAAGACATGATCGAGTTTTCGGACTAAGTCCGCCCCCTCCGTCTGGCAACACCCGGCCAGTGCGGCCAAGCGCAGGCAGTGCAGCTCAGCTGTGGCTTGCCAACCACCACCGCGCTCACTCTCAATTTTTTTAGTTTACTTAAAACTACCGAACCACACGCATTGATCGTGCCCGCTCGTCCCAACGCAGTTTTATTATATCGCCTGCCCGCCGTCGCGTCTTTTTATTTCAGTTTAATTTAATTATATTATTGTTATAAATTCTTTATATTTGTAAATATAGACATAAATTGAATATCGACATATATGTGCCCTCTTTTACCTTTGAAAGGTGTTTAGTGCAGTAGTGATTTTTATACATGGTCCTTTTGTGTCAAAAAGGCAACCAGCGGCAAAAACAAACAAATAATAAATAAATAAAAATCATAGAGCATACGTTGCTAAATATACATTTTACAAAAAATACAAAAAACGCGGTCGGCACGGATTTAACAAAAAACATAAAAGTGTTTAACCAGAATTATTTAAAATAAATACAAGTGTTAAATAAAATATTATTTAAAATGCATAAAACCATACATTAAAAAAAAAGTTTGTACACAAAAACACAAAAAGTTGATACATACATAAAAAGAGTGCATCATTAAGGTGTGAAAAAAAGAAAAAAAAGGGAAAAAAATAATAATTATAATAAGGAAAACTTACTTGGAAAAAAATTTTATTTTATACATTAATTTTTTACCAACAAAAAAATCGATTTTACAAAACAAAACAACAAGTTTATTTACAAAAAAAACACATATCAGGCAAAACTAAGTTTGTACAAAGGAAAAAGTGGGTGAAGGTGAAAAGGAGAAAGAAAAGATATAAGGTGAAAAAGAAAAAAAAATATAATACATTTTTTCGTTAAACACAAAAAACGGAAAATATAGATACAAAAAAGAAAAAAGAAGTTTGGTGGAAACAGGAAAAAAATTTTTTTTTAAGCTAAAAGAAAAAAATATACATGTGGAAAAAAAATAATTATTTGAAAAAAAGGAATTGTTTAGAGAAAAAACCAAGAAGAAAAATACAAATTTTTTTTAAATAAAATAAAAGTTGGAAAACATTACAACAAAGGCACGCAAACTCAAAGAATATACAACAACATTAACTACACAAATAAAGGAGGTACAACATTACAACATAACATATCAACGAGGAGAACATTGCAACAAAAGCTAAAGGACAACATAAAACCAACAAAAAATGTCAGAGTGAGTACACCGTTTACCCAATATATTCACATATATATTCCCTCCGTCTAAAGTACGGACCCAAATTCTGTAAACCCCCAAATTTATATACCCCTCCGATCTAAAGATCCGGACCCTGGGTATATAACCCACATCAAAAAGCCTAAACGGTAAAATATTTCATTGGCTTACTCACTGTTACCAACAGGTACAGTCCCATCAAAAAACCCATATATATTTTTCAACAAATAAATTTACATTGCCGTACCAACGGAAAATCCATTGCCCGGTTCTATATACCCGAAAAGTTCGTTGCGCTAAATATCGAGTTGATTATAAAAATATATACGTAAATATGTAATATATGTATATACCCACTAAGTTCGGTAATATTACCCGAGCTACATATTTTTCCAGCGTGAAATTCACCGCTGCACAATTTACCCTTATATACATATATTGCATAAAACATGTTTTACAAAAAACCCATAGCAACAAACTTTGCCAAATTTTTGTCACTTTTCCTAAAGTTTATTTTACCGGTGCACCCAAGATTAATTTTGCATACAAACCTACAAGTACATATAACAAAGCAAAAAGCCGGTACACATTTGGCCGGTCTCAAAAAATAAAAAATAGAAATCCCAGTGAACACAAATATTATAATATTTATATTATTTTATACGCACATTACTTGTACTCAGAAGCGCTGATACAAGCCCGTATTAAAAACCAAGCGTACATTAGGCTGGTCTCAAAAAAATTTTTTTTTGCCCTTTTGACAAAATTTTTTTCGATTTTCACAGCTTAATAAAAGCTCCCATTTCGTGGTAAAATTAAATTATAATGCCAAAAACAAACGAAACCCAAAAATTGACCACTGCAGACCAATGCCTGCAGAAATTCATATATGACGGTAACCAAGTAGAAGTTTACTGCTCAAGATGGTCACCCTCCCAAGCTACCGATTTATCAGAGTGTATGCTTAAGGTCAAATTAGAAGACCTAGATAAAATATGGGCAAAGGTGCTAGAGTCCCATCGAGATGTGAGTTTCTCTGATAATTACACAGATGTTAGCGGCTCGGTTGAGCAAAAATTCGCTAAATGCATGGAAACGTACCAAACATGCAAATCAGAAATTTTAGAAGCCTTACAGCTTTTTAATACTGCTAGCACCAACCAAACAACAAATACCCGCCCACCCAATGAACAATTCAGACGCAAACGGTTTTTATTTAAAAGTACCACCATGCGACACCGAAGTATTTCATGGTGGATACGAAGACTGGCCATCCTTTAGAGATATGTTCACGGCAGTCTATAAAAACCACCCTAAATTATCACCCGCTCAAAAATTATACCACCTACGCCTGAAAACTAAAGGGCAAGCAGGACTCATTGTAAAACAATACCCACTGAGCGATGATAATTTCGAGCTTGCCTGGGAAGCGCTCAGATCTAGGTACGAGAACAAAAGGATACTCGTCGACAACCAACTGAAGACGCTGTTCAACCTACCCACAATATTCGCAGAAAACGGAGAACAAATACAGAAGATGCAGACAACAATCAACAACTGCATGTCAACCCTTAACACCCAAGGAATCCCGACAACGGACTGGGACCCAATCCTCGTTTACCTCTGCTCATCCAAACTGCCAAGTGAAAGCCTTTCACTATGGGAACAATCCCTCAGCTCCCGGAAGGAGCTGCCCCTTTGGGAGGACATGAATAAATTCCTCACCAGTAGATACGAGGTAGTAGAAAGACTAAGTACATATAGACCAGGCAAAGCGAAACCCCAATTTTCGAGTTTTACGCCACGAACGGTGAATCAAAACTCGACCCAACCCAATAATAATAAAACCTATGCATATCACACCGAGTTCAATAAAACGGCTTCGTGTAGATTATGCAACCAATACCCCGCAGTCAAATCTTGCGTTAGGTTTAGAAATTTATCGGTATCAGACCGAATCAAATTTGTGAGAGAAAATAGTTATTGCGAAAACTGTTTGTCTACGTCACACCCCAAGAACGAATGTAAAAGTAGTTTCACGTGCGTTTATTGCCAAAAGCGTCATCATTCGCTACTGCATTTGCAGCCCAAACCCCAACAATCACAACCAAACCCCAGAGCTCAAAATGCCCAAGCCGGCACCCCTAGGAGAACGGACGACGAGCGAGCCTCAACATCGAAAGCCGCCGCAAGAGCCACCTCCTCCCAACAGTCTCAAGACAAAAACCCGGTTTCTTCACTCTTCTCGAGTAATCATGGAACCACCCTACTACCCACAGCAATAGTATCAGTATACTTTGCTGGCGAATTTCATAAAATTCGTGCCCTAATAGACCAAGGTTCACAAAAAACTTTTGTATCATCCCGTATACAAAAGGTTCTTGGTCTACCCACAAAAGAGTCTCTCCACCAGATATCTGGAATGGGTGGAACGGTTGTGAAAAATGCCAATAAAGTCTGCCAGATAACATTCTGTTCAGAAGACTTAACCCAAATGATAGACGCACAAGCAATAATTTTGCCGAAGCTAACTAAGTTCTTGCCCACAGTCAGAGTTTCAAGCATCGATCTCGAAGAACTGTCCCATTTACCGTTAGCCGATCCACAGTATTCGATACCATCGAAAATCGATGTGGTAATCGGCAGCGATATCACCCCGCAAATCCTCACCGAGGGGCTCCTACGAAATGTGAGTGGAACATTACTTGCCCAAAACACAATATTCGGATGGATATTAAGCGGCCCTGTAGCTGAAAAGGTATCAACCTTCAGCACTCATGTCACGGAATGCACCGATGACCCCATCAATCAACTTTTGAGACAATTTTGGGAACAGGAAGAAGTTCACCAAACCCAACAACGATCAGCAGATGATGAATACTGCGAAGCACTCTACCGGACAACCACAATTCGTGAGGAAGATGGACGCTACAGAGTCAAACTACCCTTCAAATCGGAATTTCCAGCCAATCTGGCACTCGGTCATTCACGACCCGCAGCACAACAGCAGTATATCAGCATCGAACGAACCCTCGAAAGAAAACCCGAATTAAGAGACAAATATTTTGAAGTCCTTAATGAATATTTAACCATGGATCATATGGAACCCGCCTCCCAACAAGAGATAATTAGAGATGGTAAATATCTATCATTTTATCTACCCCATCATGCTGTCATAAAACCCGACAGCAAAACCACAAAAGTGCGAGTCGTCTTCAACGCATCAAAAATGTCGCATTCTGGCAACTCGTTGAACGACGTGCTTCATACAGGCCCCATTCTACAAAATGACTTAATGCTCGTCATACTTAAATGGCGACTTTATAAGTTTGTTTTCAACGGCGATATTGAGAAAATGTATCGCCAAATACTCATCCATGAAGAAGATAAAGATTTTCATCGAATCGTTTTTTCGGAAACACCCAACTCTGCCGATACAAGATTTTCGACTAAAAACAGTTACCTTTGGTGTAAATTGCGCGCCATATTTGGCGATTCGAACCCTACACCAACTCGCCCACGACTGTCAAGACGAATATCCGCTCGCTAAAAACATTTTATTAAACGAAACATATGTTGACGATATTTTGTCAGGCGGTCATAATATACAGTCCACTTTGAACTCTATGATTCAAGTTATCGAAGCCTTAAAATCGGCAGGGTTCCCTTTGAGGAAGATGTCGGCAAATCACCCTGAGATTTTAAAACCCGTTCCCGACCCTGATTTGCTAGACGTCGACTTCCTTAAATTCCATGATTCGAGTTCCACAAAAACCCTTGGAATTCAGTGGAACGCGCTAACCGACACCTTCACCTACACGTATGATCCACCATCCGCAGAAAACACGACCACAAAAAGGCAGATTTTATCAGCAGTTGCAAAACTGTTTGACCCCGCAGGATGGCTTTCGCCAATAATGATTCTTGCAAAAATGTTGCTGCAACAACTCTGGATGGAAGGAACGGATTGGGACGAAGACGTGAAGCCAGGAGCTCTCCAAAAATGGACCTCAATTTATGAAAATTTACCTCATATCATAGACATTAAAATCCCTAGGTGGGTACAGTATTCCCCCGATAAACTAATCCAGCTGCATGGATTCTCAGATGCTTCAGAAAAAGCATTTTGTGCCTGTATATATTTACGAGTACAAACCCATGAAAATAGTTTTTCATCCCATCTGCTAGCTGCTAAAAGCAAAGTAGCACCCCTCCAAACCGTGAGTCTTCCACGGTTGGAACTCTGTGGAGCAGTTTTACTCTCCAAGTTAGTGAAACAGCTGCGAAGTGAGCTGAATCTACCCCAACACGAACTCATTCTCTGGTGCGATTCTGCCATCGTACTGGCCTGGTTAGAAAAACCACCCCATACCTGGAAAACGTATGTCGCCAACAGAACCTCTGAAATTCTTAAGAACGTCGACAACGCCACTTGGAGGCATGTTTCCAGTAAGGATAAACCCAGCGGATTTGGGCACTCGAGGCTGCAAGCCTCAGGATTTAGTCCAATGTCCGCTATGGTGGGAAGGACCTAATTGGCTAATCAATCCATCAACTTCGTGGATACACGTTCAAGGATACACCTCACCACCCAACTCCACCCGAACAACGACATGTGGACGTATTCCACACCCTGCAGGAAGAAAATATAGACATACTCGACCGGTTTTCGTCGTTTTCTCGAGCGCTTAAAGTCGTGGCCTATATGTTGCGGTTTATCAAGAAAGCAAGGAAACTGAAAGTTCCAGCCACGCTCAACCTCACCCACGCCGAAGTGAATGATGTCAAAATCAAAATCATCATTCAAACTCAACGGAATCATTACGGAGACACGATAGAGCTGCTTCAAACGTCAGGACCCTTACCCAAAAAGAACACCCTTCTGACATTAAACCCCATGCTAGATGACTCAGGAATCATGCGAGTTTCTGGAAGATTAGCATATGCCACCTATAGCTTTAATGAGCGGCACCCAATTATCATACCCGAAAACTCTCGATTTTGTTCTCTTCTGTTAGACTTCCTCCATTCGCACCTGCTGCACGCCGACAAACAGCTGATGATCCGAATGGTACAGCAACAGTACTACATTCCACGTTTGAAGCAAAAGGTCAAAAAGCTCGTCTTCCACTGCAAAACCTGCACCATCTATAAACAGCAGATGAAAACGCAGATAATGGCAGCCTTGCCACCCGAGAGGTCAACGTATTCCCTACCCTTTCATACAACAGGAGTCGACTTTGCTGGACCATTTATGGTAAAAACTTCTCCCCTTCGCCGAGCTTCGTATGTCAAAGCTTACGTTTGTGTGTTCGTCTGTTTTTCCACAAAGGCTGTTCATTTAGAAGTGTGCTCTGATCTCACCACGAACGCCTTCAACGCAGCCTTTGCCCGATTCACTGGCCGCCGTGGCCTACCCCACCAGATATATTCTGACAACGGAAAGACGTTCGTCGGCGCACAACGCGGATTACAAAGAGAATTCACCACATTTCTCAAGGAAGTCGCTACAGACGTCGCCGAAAAGTATGCAACTCACGGATTCTCATGGAAATTCATCCCACCATACGCTCCCCACATGGGTGGTCTATGGGAAGCGGCCGTGAAAAGTTTCAAGATACACTTTACGAAAGTAGCAGGAAACCAGAAGTTCTCCTTCGAAGAGCTTACTACCCTCTTAGTACGCATAGAGGCGGTCCTCAACTCCCGACCGCTCTCCCCTATGTCCGAAGATCCAATGGATCCCCTAGTCCTAACCCCAGGGCATTTCCTACGTGGCGCGCCGCTCTTGTCGTTACCGGAGCCAACTGCAGAGCATCTCACCTTGGTCAACAAATGGCAGAAACTGAAAGTGCTTCACCACCAATTCAGCACACGATGGAAGAGCGAGTATCTCAAGGAGCTGCATAAGCGGTACAAATGGAAATGCCCTCAACGCAATATTCAAGTTGGAGATTTAGTCGTGGTAAAGGATGATTTACTACCCCCGAACGAATGGCGTTTGGGACGGGTAATCACTTTACACCCTGGATCGGATAAACATGTTCGAGTTGTGGAACTCAAAACACAAAACGGACTAATAACCCGAAATATTGCCAAACTGTGCGTGCTACCAACTGCCTAGTAGTGCCAACCCTACCTCTGATACGCTCTGCTTCATGCCCTAGCAATCTGGAAAGATATCTAAGCTACCCTCACCAACCCATTTTTTTGAAAAATACGTATTTTTTTCTTGTCTTTACAGGACCCGCAGACGTACGGAGATGCCAAAATGTCGGCTGTGTGGCCAGCGACACGCGCTAAGGCAGTGCCGGGCGTTCCTCGCGATGAAGCCGGAGGAGCGTTACGAGTGCGCGAGGAACCACCGGTACTGCATCAACTGTCTGGCAGTGTCGCACAGCACCGGGGCATGTGACTCAAAATCAAGCTGCCGCAAATGCTCCCTCGGCCATCACACGCTCCTACACCGAGCTCGACGCACACCCACCAACCCACGTCGCACCGATAGAGGACCACAGCGCGCAACAGCCCAACATCGCCAACGGGCAATTCAAAGCCGGTCGGCTAGACAGCGCGACGACAAAATACGAGAATTAGTAGCCGAGGCACGGGCGGCCTTGGACAGGGTTGATGCCGCCCTTAACCCACCAACGCGTCGGGCGGGGGGGGAGCATGTTGAAGACATGATCGAGTTTTCGGACTAAGTCCGCCCCCTCCGTCTGGCAACACCCGGCCAGTGCGGCAAGCGCAGCAGTGCAGCTCAGCTGTGGCTTGCCAACCACCACCGCGCTCACTCTCAATTTTTTTAGTTTACTTAAAACTACCGAACCACACGCATTGATCGTGCCCGCTCGTCCCAACGCAGTTTTATTATATCGCCTGCCCGCCGTCGCGTCTTTTTATTTCAGTTTAATTTAATTATATTATTGTTATAAATTCTTTATATTTGTAAATATAGACATAAATTGAATATCGACATATATGTGCCCTCTTTTACCTTTGAAAGGTGTTTAGTGCAGTAGTGATTTTTATACAACCCACAAAAACCCTTGACCTTGCTCGATAGCATGGTAATAACCTAAAGAAGCAATTCTTTGTTCTTCGCATAAAATAAAACATTAAAATATTATACAGAAACATGTTAACAGTTTAGAGTAACAAATAAAGAATTTTCAAGGACAACTTTATCACAATACAAATAGCATTTAGAAATAGTATAAATAGATGTAAGATTTGAAATGTAAAGACAGTTCTGAAAATAAACGAAACTGAAAAGAGCTCTTCCTCGTAAATATATATTTTATTTCAATTCGTACTCGGACTCATAACTCACGTGAGGTGAGCTCCTTTGTTGGAATTCAATTCGCCAGTAAAAGTGCTCAACAAAATGCTCGTCGAAAATACCTCCATTTTCTTTAAAAAGCTTGAGCAACTGACGATAACGATGGTCGAAGTATCTAGCGCATGTGACTGCATCTGATATCAGACGATATCGTTCTTGTGTAGGTAAATTATTGGTCTCTTCTTCAGAAATACTTCTTGAGTCCACGGTTTTAGCCAAAATAACCAGTAATTCCATCCAATGAGATTCAGCGGCAGACAACGTTATAAAAAAGGTTGGAAGGCCGAAACTGGCGAATCGTGGCAATTGCTTTTTTTTCTGCGTCCCAGTGAGCTGGGGAAGATCTTACACCTTTAAGAACCCTATATCCATCACCATGCTGTATCAGATTTTGAACAAAATTTTCATTTAAAATATTTTGGGCCGTAACTCGATTGCTTCCAGAAAATTTTCGTAGGCAAATCGATGTACTATTCTTAATCTGAAGCAGTTCTAACTTCTTGTAATTATAGAAAAGCTTAGGAATAGTACAAGCCCTTCTATCGTAGCGACGAATCTCAGATCGAACAATCTTGCTGTATGACTCTGTAAAAGTTCGCTTCTGTTCAGCGTAAATGCTTGTGAATGACACTTCCTCAGAGTTGTTATCTTGAATGATATCCAGGGGTCTTTGACTTTCACCTGGTGCAATAATCAAACGACTTATGTCCAAATTTTCTACTGAAACGTTATCGAGAAGAGTCTCAAGGCTACTGGGATTTATTTCTTCAAGTGTAGATTCTAGGGGGGATTATTCTCTCCTGGGCAATTTCGAAAGCTTTGCAGCACGGGTACATCTTCAGTAGATGCAATAAACGGAATTTCTTCATTATCACTAAAACCTGCAACCCACTCTTCGTTAATTTGTATATTGTGCTCTTGATATAATGGGGTATTCACTAAATATCGCAAGGCTTCCATAATTTTCGTAGATCGTATGTTATCAGTCATATAGTCATGATTGTACTCCATGCGTCTTCTTATATGGATTTGAATGACATGCGCTTGATCGAATGATCTTGGGAGGGAAGTAACAATTTCGTTAACTGAAATAGGAATGTTAAATACAGCCCCCCCTTAATGAGCTCTGTCCTTGGTATCCCAAAGGGCGAATAGTCACAAAAGGTAACCTGGGCATTATTAAGCGTTCCTCTAAAAGCGTAAGATCTTTTAGACATTCTGGGAGCTCTGGAAAATCTAAACCATTAGACAAGCATATCTTTGGAAGAGTGTTCCTTTTAACTGCGTTTCGGCAAGTAGCGCAGAATTTATATCTACCATCTTCAGCGGGAAATTTATCAGATAAATAAAAGGCAGATGCAACGTCTGGATGACTTTGAGAAATTAAACTAAAATTTAAGGACTGTACTTGGTACGGAAACCATAGCCCACCACAGCAAACGCAAACCTCTGTTGATCCCTTCTTAATATTCCTAAAATATGTTTGTCGAAAATCTGGTAATCCTAATTCATTTACTATATCTTCGTTCTCCCGACTCTCATTTTCTCTCATTGAGCGATTTCTCTCAGCCTGCCTTTCATTTTCATTTCTTCTATTTTGTAAATTTACTCTATGACGGTGTACTCGGAATTGACTTTGACGTCTGTGTCTAGAGTTTTCTACACGAGCTCTTCTACGGACTGATCTACGAGCAAGAGTATTTCTAACTTGTTCTCGGTGTCTTTTCCCTGGATTTCTACGGCGGAATCGGTGCTCACAAGTATTTCTACTTTGCTCGATATAGCGATTGTAGGAGTTCTTGCGGAGTGATCTGTGTTGCCGTGTATTGATTATTCGCTCAGCTGACCGGACCTCTGGATTTTCACGGCGAGACATATGTTCAGAGGTATTTCGACTTTGCTCTATAGAGCGAATTTCTGAATTTTCGCGACGGACTATATGTTGCCGATTATTGATTATTCGCTCAGCGGCGCGAATCTCTGGATTGTAACGGCGAGACCTACGTTCAGCGGTATTTCGACATTGTTCTGCAGAGCGAATCTCCAAATTTCCACACCGATTTCTATGTTGCCGTGTATTGATTTCTAAGTTTTCGCGACAGACTCTATGTTGCCGAGTATTGATTACCCGCTCAGCGGCGCGAATCTCGGAATTTGGGTTTGTGAATGTTGTCTATATTCTTTCTCTCCACGAAGAACATGCATTCCTCTCCTAGCTGTGACGAGTCTCAGATTACCAGATTTTCTACTTAGCCTAGGCATGGTTTATGAAAACTATGTATATATATAGTTTAATGTAACTAAATAATAAATGTATGTATATAACATATTTATTAATACATTTTGTTTTACTTAATTTAAAATTTTTGGGATTTTCTGGTGATGGCGGTAATTGCATGATTTTGATTTCTTCCTCACGATGTTGAAAATAACGCCAAACAACACAAATCCCTCCTTTGATCAAAATATTTCTTAAAAAAATGTTTTTTACGTTTTGAAAAAAACGCGTTGGATTTTTGAAGACTATTAACTATTAAGCGATCAAACATTACTAAACTAAAATTTTACTTTTCACTCAAACTATTGTGTCGCTCTTTAAACATTTCCATTCACATTTAACAGGACAATGGCTACCAAAAATTTCAATTCCTCAGTTAACAAAAGCCTAAAATTGTTCACTACCTGCTACTATGAAACAAACAGTACTATCGCAGCGATGCGGTTTTAGTTATTGCAGAGCTACACAGGTAAAAAACAACCCTTAGCGAGCAATAACGCCTTTAAGTACAATGCCACTTGTGTGTTTATGTTTATTGTTCTGTTATATCTTTATTTTAAAATAAACAGTAGGGAAATCCCCATATCTGAAAGAAAACTGCATTATTACCCGCTCAAGGTCATTGTTGTTAGCCTCTGTATCCTTTTTGCTTCTTTTAAACGAAAATTAGTTCAGAATAGAACCATATGTATATATATTATTGCGCAGCCTTGTAACACTATTAAGCACACAAAACAAACAACAACAGCATTTCAAGTGTACAGTTGGGTATGTAATGTTCGGTTTCACCCGAACTTAGACTTCCTTACTTGTTTTTTAAGCTGTTTTGGTTCTGGTTTCGTTCTTAAACATTTCGGATTCGGTTCCTGAATAAAAGCATGAACACACGATCGTAGACAAAAAAAAATATTTTTCTAATAATGTATACATGTACATATAAAAAAAATAAGTCTGAATCGTTGATCAGGTTATATAAGGCTGAACTAGGCCTTTGCTCAACTAGTTTGGTATGATATGCTCAGGCTTAACTAGTTAGCTAAGTTTTCGATTTGGAAATTTTCTTTCTAAGATGTGCAATTTAAAAATAATAATAATAAAATTTTCACTTGATATAACTATATAACCAATTCAATTTCTCTTTCGCGAATATTCGTCTGTTGTTGTTGTTGTAGCGATTAGGACACTCCCCGAAGGCCTTGGGGAGTGTTATCGAGTTGATGGTTCTTTGCCGGATGCAGATCCGGTACGTTCCGGTACCAAGCCCGACCATCTCGGGAACGATTTGTTATGACCACATGCGACCTTATTGGCCATACCGCCCTCCCACCCCCTAGATCCATGAAGAGTTCGGGGTCGCCACAGCCTCGGCTGTTAATGAAACAGGATTCGCCACGGATAGGTGAGGTAGACAATTAGGTTTGGAGAAGCTATGTAAGGGCTGCGCTACACAAACCCCTTGAATCCGGTATTTTAGTGGCCTCTTACGACAGGCATACCTACCGCGGGTATATTCTAACCCCTTAACCCGCTGGGGGACGAAATTTTCGCCTGTCTTACACTTTTAGTAAAACAAAAAAGTATAATAATTCTAATTCATTAATTATAATACTATTAAATAAATATAATGCTAATACTAATTAAATAATATAATAATACTAATTATTGAAAAAATTGAAATGAAAACGTTTTGTGTTGCCAGTACCTGGTATTTGTGGTAAACGGTTCCGGTTTCATTTTTTTACGTATTAAAATAACCGTTTCGGTTATGTCAAATGAAATGGTCTTAAACAGTTAAGGTTACTACGGTTTTGGTTTCATGCCTTGTTTTCAAGCTTAAAAATGCACAGTTGAGTACTGAGGTGAATAGCTGGATCTGTTGAGGATATAGAAACGGGAAATTAGCATAAAAGATTTTCTCATGATAAGTGAAGATATAATATAATATGGACATAAGACTGAATTATGTACCACTTCCTTGGAGGACAGCTGTCGTCTTCATAGCAAAGGTGAGAAAGATCAGTCCTTTTTACACCAAACACTAAAGGCCCATAAGCCTAACACCTTTCGGGATGTTAATGGTGAGAGTATCTCCTGCAAAGGAAACGTGTTAACGGACGGTGGGAAGGCTACATATATTATGTGGGCATGTTTTCAACCAATTTCGATTTTTACAATAAACAGGTTTTATCATAAGAACAATCCCTATACAAAACTTGTTTAGACCCATCGATTTTTTTTAAATTTCTTCTTCTTAAAAATTGGTGGGGCTACGCCTGCATTCAAAATGTGCATCAATGCCAGTTATAAGAAACTAATTGCGAAATTTAACTGTTTCTAACTGTTCAAAAGTTATTTAAAAACAAGTAAAGGTGTCTAAGTTCAGTAGCGGATTTGGGGGAAGGGGGCGGGGGCCGTCGCCCCTTCGCCAGACTATATTTTTTTTGCAAAATTTATTCGGAACAAAATTTTTTTCACGAAGTCTCAGAAACCCACTATTTTTATGCAATATTTGTATAAATATAATGATGGATAATTAATTGGTCGTTACTTTTGATAATGCAGTTTTTGTATGCATGCTTTAATTGAGTATCAATTTTCAAATAATATTAGCGCTCAACAGTAAGACTGCTCATGCCAATCAGTCCAATGCTCAGAAATATTTGCGCTGTTGATAACATACTGAATCAAACCTTACTTTATGGAGTAAAGTTTATTCAGAATCTTATATGATGGCAATATAAGAGAAGATTTTGTAACTTTCCTTGATGCGTACGATTCGATCCTAGAAGAAGATGTTATAAATGGAGAACAAAAAGACAGGTGTAGCTTTGGCACACATGGTGATTTAATAATTTAGGACTACCCTTCGAAAACTGCGTTGAAATTGGAACGGACGGATGTTCTGTAATGACATCAGAAGTTAAGGGAGCTGTGTAGTAACTTATTAAAGTATGTACCAATGCTAATCATTGTCCGTGTTTCAACCATTGTCTTAATATCTCGCTTGCGAAAACGTCGAAAGTTCTTCAAACAAAGGATTGTGTTGCGTTGATGGAAAAAATTATCAGCTTTCCATATCAGTCTCCGAAAAGTACCATAGTTTTCAAAAAACATCTGCAGGAATCATTAAGTGGACTATGTGAAACGCGCTGGTCTGAAAAACATGATGGTATAATGCAGTTTGAAGAAAACATCACAAAAATTGTTGCTTCATTTCAAGAAATTTCTACTTGGCAAGATTCAAAAACAAGTTCTGAAGCCCGTTCTATGTTGAAATCTATTTGCGAGACAGAGTTCGTGATTTCAATGATTTGATTGGGCAATGTACTGTCTGTTACACGACCACTAAGCTTACTTTTGCAAACACCTTCAAAAGATTTGAATCAAGCTTCTGAAGCATTGAGTGACACTTTGCGAACATTAAAAAAACCATAGAATTGAAGCAGATAGTCGTTTTTCGGGAATTTACAAAAAATAGTCGCTTTAGCAGATGAGTTGAAGTATGATATTGTCCTCCCACGAATTGCTAAAAAGCAAATACATCGAGCGAATTACACTTCATCAGACGTTGAAGAGTATTATCGAAAAGCAATTTATATACCTCTTCTTGATCATATCATTCTTGATTTACAAGGTAGATTACTTGAAGATACATTGCAAGTTTTTAATCGTAATTTGCTACTCCCATCGCGAATCATCAAATATAATACACTGCAAAAAAAGAATTTGTCTAAAGAGCTTGCCCAAGATCTTGGTAAAGGATACGCATCTCTTATTGGAGGAAATACAATTACTCTAGATGGAGAGTACGACGTGTGGTCAGAACGCTGGTCTGATAAGCAACACAAAAAATCAATTCCACTATCAGCTAAAAAAGTTTTAAATGATTGCAATGAATATGCGTTTCCATCAATAAATGCTCTTATCAAAATTCTGGCCACGCTTCCAGCAATGCTTGTGCTGAAAGGAGTTTTTCGACACTTGGCCGGTAGAAAACGTGGTTACGGTCCACAATGGCCGAGAACAGGCTCACTGCACTTTTAAAAACCCATTTCGATATTGAGATTGATATTGATCATATAATTGAAAGATATGTAAAAAAAGGGAAGCATAGAATTAAATTTACTGTATGAATATGAACTATGCAGAAGATAAAAATGATGTCAAAAAATTGGATGCACTATTGTTAATTTGAATAAATAAAAGAAACCAAATATGTGTATGAAATTATTAAACGATGTAAAAAATACTAATAAATTTACCCCTAAAAAATAACGGTCTGATATACGTTTCCCTTGTTGTTTTGTCTGCCATTTTCACGTATAAAGTATCTTGATGTGAACTTTGTTCAAAACACATCAGCTATTGGGAGTATAACCGCACTGCGTTACCCAGCCTTCACGCACTGAATACAACTCTTAGTGCAACTGGCATCACTGTCAGCTGTTGCCGAACAGCAGTGGCAATTGTACTCAGCAGGGCGAATTGCATTCAGCGAAATAGCAAAATGGCATTCAATTCGTTGCTGTGAAAAGAAAGAGTGCAGTCGTGCAAAAAAATAACGTGTGAAATTAAACATAAAGACTGTAACCTAAAAATAAGAATATACTTTTTGAAAATTAGTTTAACTAAACGTGAACAAACTATACATACTAAGATTAAAGAAATACTACACAAATTAAATACAAAACTAAATAAAACAACTTAAATATAAATTCAAATAAATTTGTACATTTATTGTTGGGTGAGTGTGTGTGGGCAGAACATTTTCATGGTGTCCAAAATGGACACCTTTCATGGCGACCGTGACGCCAGGCCTAGCAATGGCGGCCATAGTGGCGAAGAGGCAGGCCTCTTAAAACCTGAAAAGGGTAAACGAAAAATCTAAAATCATAAAAGCCTGAAATCACATGTTTATTAATTAAAAATGAATTAAACACACAAACATTTCCCTGAATTAAAATTTAATTTACAAAAAATTTAAAAATCTACAAAAACAAATTTAATACCATTTAAAAATCTACACAAAAATTACGAAATTTAAAAACCATTACAAAAAAAATATAAAAATGCAAAAATTTTACAAAAAAATCTTTAAATTCTAAAAACTACAAAAAAAAATGTTCCTTAAAAAGAAAAGCTATAAAAATTACAAAAAAATACAAAATTTAGAAAAGCCCTACAAAAAAAGTACAAAAATTTAAAAATTATCTACAAAAAATTATAAAATTTAACACAACATTTACAAAAAATACAACAATTTAAACATTCCTACAAAAATATAAAACTTAAAAACCTTTAGAAAAAATGTAAAGGTTACAAAATTACATAAATACATATGAAAAACATAGTTTAAAAACTGTACCAAAACCAAATGTGCTAAATAACGTAACATAACATATTCCAAGTGGAAAAACACGCCACGCTAAGTATAACGGCGTTAACACCACCACAAAACTACAAGTATACCATGATACATAAAACAGCAAATATGCTAACCAACGGCTTATAGAGCGCTGAAGAAAACCAGAAGCAGAGGCAAACCCTAGGAGCAGCAGCAGAATTCGGTCAGTAACGGAAACGGAGCAGCGATAATAGCAGCAGCATAAAGCAAAGCAGTATCATTCGGCAAAAATATGTACGTATGTATAACTTTTTGGAATTTGTAACTTTAAATTTTAAAATTTTGATGAAACACACCTATATCGAATTTATTAAACTTATATCACTAAAATTTTACATATTCGACTTGCGACCATTCAAAATAATCATTTCAAATTGCATACATATTTCAGTAATTGTCTTATGAATTACATACTAAAACTTTCGACTTTTTCTCTTTTTATAAGTAAACTACAACAAATAAATTAAATATTCTTGTGAATATGAATAATATATTGCTAAATAGATAGAACATTCAAGGAGCTTCAAATCAAGCGCATAAGTGTACATAGAAATATTTTTTTTTCGCAATTTTGACATAATCTTATTTTCATGCGAATATCTAATTTTGAGAATTGTGAGACTAGCCTACCTAAGATGGTCAGCAAACATTGTATTTTCACCAGATCAATACTTTTTGCACATTTTTTTTTCTAATTTCACAAAATTTTTTTTGTCGATTGCACTTATCGTGTTTTGCTATGAAGCCCCTGATATATAAATCAGAGTTGGAAAAAAGATTTTAATTTTAGAGTAATCTTACATACTTACAAATATGGGATTTTTTGGACATAGCAAAATAAAACCGTAAACAAACATAAATAAAATTTTTTGCATAAGGCGGTGGTTCCGTAAATAACCAAGAGATTTTTTTTGCGTAAACGGTGGTTCCGTGCAAAACAAACGAATTTTTTTTTAATCCCGGTGCGTCCGATGACATTCATATTACAAGTTTGAAAAAATGCAGTGCGCCAGTATCTATAAAAATAAAACCATACAATTTTAATAAAAACGGTGCGTCCGTAATAACACAAACGCATTGAGATCATTTTAATAAAGCGGTGCGTCCGCTATCAACAGCCAAGTCCTTTTACCAAAATAAAATATTTTCCTTTGAAATCAATTTAAACTAAATTACTTCTATATACATTCAATTTATCATTAAATATTCAGTCTTTCATTAAATTGCCGGATAATTCTTTCAATTTCACATCAACATTCAATTCAATTTCAATTTCTGCAAAATTTTCGTAAGCAATTTCTACAAATTTGACTTTAATCAGTTTAAGTATTTCTTCTTTGCTTCCTACTACATATGTTTCTTAGAAACAAGAAAGTAGTTCCCAAAATTTCAGAGCAAGACTCAGATTCCGAAAATTCAGATTCCAATTCCAAAAATTCAGATTCCAATTCTAAAAATTTTAATTCCGAAAGTTCTGATTCCAAAAATCTTGATTTTAGAAGCCCAGTTTCCGAAGGCTCAACCACATATTCGCCCAGTACAATCAAAAACCTTGTTGTTAGACTTTCGTTGTATGGAGAATTTCACGGATTTGAGGAATCGCCCGAAACACATATCTCAAATCCTGCTAATTCCGATACAAATTGGCAACTCCTGAGGAAAAAAGATCGTTTATCAGCATGTGTGCTGGTATTATGCGTGAAAATTATAGCGGTGAGCCCCTGGGTCTTGAATCTTTCATTAATAAAATTGAGATAATCGAAGAATTTGTAGACGAAAATTTAACTGGTACTTGTATTTCATATATTAAATCCAAACTCGATGATAAAGCTCGAGAAGCAATACCGACTCAAATACTTTCAGTTAATGATATAAAAATAGCACTACGTAACCGTATAAAACCCGACAACTCCAAAGTTGTGGCGGGTAAAATTGCAGTTTTGCAAGTTAATAATAATAATTACACCGATTTCGCAAAACGCGTCGAGGAATTGTCTTATTCTTTAGAGCGTTCGCTTATTATCAAAGGGATTACTCAAGCCAAAGCCCATGAAATGGCCATCGAGCAAACAGTTAACGTTTGCCGATTGAACGCAAAAACAAGTTTAGTCAAATCAATCCTCGCTTCAAACAATTTTTCTGATTCCAAGGACGTAGTAGCTAAACTGATTGTAGAGCACTCAAATGAAATAAGAGAACGCCAAGTTTTAGCATTTAGGGCACGGAACAATACAAATTTCAGAAATTTTTAAAGTAATAACCGAGGTCGAAATTTCCAAAAAAAAAGTCGTAACTTTAACAATTATAGACAAAATAGACCCTCTTTTAGTAACAGTAACTATGGCAACAACCTCAATCGCGGCAATCAAAGGCAAAATTTCCGTTCCGGCGGCGGAAATCGGCATCCGTCTAATAATAATAATAATAGCAGTAATAGTCGTACTAGCAATAATAACGGTTCTAACACTTCCAATAATAGAGGTAGAAATGCAAGCGTCCGGACTTTAAACAGGGAAGCCCCTCAGGAGCGAACACTGAGGGAGGAAGAGACAAATTACTAACTGATTCAGCCCACAGTTTTTCTTCTAAAAACGTTTATTGTCTTAACTTAAATTATTCCGATTTTATACAAATAAATATTACTGGCTCTAACAAATTTTGTACATTTCTAGTCGATACACAAGCCGACATTTCGTTAATTTATTCTCTCCATAAAAATTTGCTAATTAATAACAATGACACAATTAATATTACTGGAGTAACTACAGATACAGTTTCTACATTAGGTACTTTTACAACTAACTTTCAAATTTTTATATCAAACATACGTTGCACGTGGTAGACAATGATTTCAACATTTCATCAGATGGAATACTTGGTAAGGATTTCTTAAAATCAAATAAATGCGATATCAGCTATGCAACAAATTGCATTTCCTTCTGGATAGGCAATGAAAAGATCGCACTTCCCATCCGTCACGGAATGGAAAGCGATACATTTGTCATACCACCTCGTTGCGAAGTTTATAGAATTTTCGCCTTGGAAAAAGACTCAGAACCACTTTTCGTGGATTCTCAAGAGATGGATGACGGTATTTTCACAGCGAAATGTATAGTTGATACTAGTAATCCGATCATTAAAGTAATAAACACCACAAATAGCGTAAAATACGTAAATAATTGCAACATGCAAACAGAAAAACTTTCTATTTATCACGTTTATAAAATCAATAACCCAGTAAAACAAGATAGTCGTATCAAAGAACTTAAAAGCATTTCAGAAAAACAAATACCTAATTATGCTGAAAACAAGCTTATTAACTTATGTTTACAATATGACAATAAACAATTTTTATGAACAAAAACTAAGACTAAACGATACGACGCCAGTATACATTAAAAATTACCGCCTACCGTACTCTCAGCGCGAAGAAATAAATAAACAGGTTAATAAATTATTGGAAAACGATCTGATCGAAAATAGTTGTTCGAATTATAACAGTCCCTTGATTTTAGTACCGAAAAAAGACCTAAATAGCCAAAAATCGTATAGAATGTGCGTTGACTTTAGGTCTGTAAATAAAAAGTTAATCGCCGATAAATTTCCTTTGGCACGTGTTGAAGATATTTTGGATAACCTTGGCCGTGCGAAATTCTTTTCTACTTTAGATATTTTTTCGGGTTTTAACCAAATTTCACTTCACAAAGATTCAAGAGACATAACATCTTTTAAATGCTCAGCAAATGGGTTGCTACCAGACGATTCAAAAATTGAAGCAATTAAAAGGTATCCTAAGCCACGCGATAAAGACGCTGTCCGAAGATTCGTGGCATTTGCAAATTATTATAGGAGATTTATTCCAAATTTCGCTTCTTTAGCAGCTCCATTGAATCGTTTGAGTAGAAAAAAGGTTGAATTTAATTGGGATACGGCGTGTGAGTTAGCTTTCGATAAACTAGGAAAAAGTCCGATTTCTCCAAAACTATTACAATATCCAGATTTCACCAAAGAATTTTTAATTACGGTTGATGCTTCAAAGTTGGGTTGTGATGCGATACTGAGTCAAAATTATAATGGTAACGACTTCCCAATTTGGTTTGCTTCAAAAGCCTTTAGCAAATCGGAACAAAATAAAGCAATAATAAAATTAGAACTTTTGGCAATATATTTTGCAATAAAGCAATTTTGCGCATATTCTATGGCACTCACTTCAAAGTTAAATCAGACAATCGTCCACTAGTTTATCTATTTAATATGAAAGATTCGTCGTCGAAACTTTCCAGAATCCGTTTGGAATTGTCCGAATATAATTCTACCATAGAATATATTAAAGGAAAATCTAACGTTGGTGCAGACGCATTATCGCGAATTTCAATTCAAGAACTTAAAAATTCCAATAATCAAATTTTAGCAGTACAGACGAGGTTTATGACGAAATGTCACGAACAACTACAACAATCGGCTGAAGACATAAACGAAGAAAATGTCAAATTACAGGTATTCGACACATTTTCATATAATTTTTCCAAGAAAATCCATAGGATAAAAAGGCAAATTTGTCTGACAACGATAATGATAAATTTTATTTAAAAATATATGCGCATTTAAAACATAAAAAACTCGAGTTACTTAATATTGTGTGTACTAACAAAATAATGCAATTAGATGAATTACTTTTGAAGCTTGAAAAAGAAGCTAGTAAACACAATGTTTAGCAAGCATAATGGCAAAACGATGATCAGCGATTTAAATATTTTTCTATTTCAAATTTTAAAAGTACAGGGAATTCAATCATAAAAATTGTACAAATAGTATTAATAGAACCTGTCGAAACAGTTACGGACAACGACAAAAAACTTAAACTAATGGAAATTTACCACAATGACCCGATATCAGGTAGTCACTGCGGAAATAAAAAGCTTTACGCAAAAATACGTACAAAATATTATTGGAAAGGTATGACCCGTGATATTGCGGCATACGTCAAAAATTGCAAAGAGTGCCTTTTGAATAAAGTCAAGCCAAAAACCAAAGAATATTTGGTGCTTACACCAACACCCTGCAAACCTTTCGATGTCGTAGTTATAGATACAATAGGACCTTTGCCTGAGTCGAATAATGGGAATAGGTCCGCGGTTACCATTATGTGCGACTTAAGCAAATACCTAGTTACAATATCAATCCCTGATAAGACAGCAAAAACAATGGCAACTGCCATTTTTGAAGGCTTCATCCTCATTTATGGCATAATGAAATCAATAAAAACCGATTTAGGAACCGAATATAAAAATGAAACTTTCTCTGAATTAACTAAACTCCTAAAAATCGAACATGATTTTTCTACAGCTTACCATCATGAAACCCTAGGTACAATTGAAAGAAATCATCGGGTGTTTAATGAATAGTTACGAGCTTTTTAAATGATAACTTCCCCGAATAGGACGTTTATTTGAAATATTTTACATTTTTGCATAATACAACTCCTAGTACAGTTTTTGATAATGGATTTACTCCATACGAATTAGTATTCGGTAGAAATGTTACCTTACCGAATGCAGTTCAAAAGGAACAAATCGATCCAATTTACAATGTTGAAAATTATGCAAAAGAAGTAAAATATAGACTACAATAAACACATAAAATAGCAAAAGATTTAATTAATAAACATAAAATTAAAAATAAGGATCTATATGATAAGAGGGCGCGCCCGTTAGCTATTAATATAAATGGTAAAGTAGTAGTACAAAAAGAACCTAGAAATAAACACGAAAATATTTACCAATGACCATATATAGTCACAAAAATTGATGGAGTTAATGTCACGGTTTTAGATGAAATGAATAAAAAGGAAAAAACCGTTCACAAAAATCGAATCAATAACGTAAACTAAAATTTTTTTAATACAAATTTACAATCTAACTTGTAACTAATTTTAAATTTTCATTACTCTGTTATTGAAGCATGAAATCTCAAATTAAAATTTATATTAATATACGAAAACAAAAATTTCAATTGGCATGTAAATAAAACCAAATATTAATATGCACGCACTATTTGTAATAAATATATATAATACATTAATTTAATGCAATAGAAATTAGAAAACAGCTTACACATAAGTAATTGAATTCATATTATAATATTAACAAAATTTCATATGTAAAAAGAAAAAAATTGTTCTGATTGAACGAATGAAAAAGAAAAGTAGGAACACCCTATTATGATACATTCATTCAACCAAAACAATTTTAAGTCATAGGAACAAGAAGAATATGACAAATCTGATCAACTTGTCAGATTCTTCTTTTTTCTAAGGAAGGGTGGTATAACCTCACTGCGTTACCCAGCCTTCACGCACTGAATACACCTCTTAGTGCAACTAGGGCGAATTGGATTCAGCGAAATAGCAAAATGGCATTCAATCCGTTGCTGTGAAAAAAGAGTGCAGTTGTGTAAAAAGATAACGTGTGAAATTAACTATAAAGACTATAAGAATACACTTTTTGAAAATTAGTTTAACTAAACGTGAACAAACTATACATGCTAAGATTAAAGAAATACTACAAAAATTAAATACAAAACTAAATAAAATAACTTAAATAAAAATACAAATAAATTTGTACATTTATTGTTGGGTGAGTATGTGTGGGCAGAACATTTTCATAGTGTCCAAAATGGACACCTTTCAGGAGAAACAATTACTGACTGAAATAAAACTTGATAAGTGAAATATCATTGATTCAAAATTATTTTTTGATAATTTATAGCTTTTTATTCTAGTCTACGACCCTTTTAATTTTGTTTTATATAAAAGTGGGCGTGGGCTTTAACGATCCCGCCGATTTTTACTAGAAATATTTTCTGCTATAAGGAAAATATGTGTACACAATTTCATTACGATATGTTAATTTTTCTTCGAGTTATGGCTCCCGAAACATAGAAAATTGCTTAGTCATAAAAGGGCGGTGCCACACCCATTTTTTAAAATTTTGGTGTTTTCCAATTTAATGTTATATTTCAATTTAGCAAGTAAAATTCTATTGATACAAAGCTCTTTTTCGCTAAGATATAGCATATTATTTTCGTCTACGACCCTTTTAAAAATCTTTTATATAAAAGTGGGCGTGTCCTTTAACCGATCTCGTCCATTTTTTCTAGAAATATTTCCTGCTATAGGGAAAATTTATGTACCAAATTTTATCACGATTCGTTAATTTTTCTTCGAGTTATGGCTCCCGAAACATAGAAAATTGTTTGTCATAAAAGGGGCGGCGCCACGCTCATTTTTTTAAATTTGAAGTTTTTCCTATTTAGTGTTATAAATACACTAGGGAAATGAAATACCATTGATATAAAGCTCTTTTTTGCAAAAAATATTTCTTATTTTATTTGTCCACGACCCTTTTAAAAATCTTTTACATAAAAGTGGGCGTGGTCCTTAACCGATTTCGTAAATTTTTCTTCAAAGCATTCCTTATTGTAAAGGCAACTTCTCTGCAGAATTTTGTTACGATAGGTTTAATGATTTTTGATTTATGATTAATAATATTTGTAAAATTGATTTTTTCACAAGTGGGCGGTGCCACGCCCATTTCAAAAATATTTTTTCAAATTTTTATCAAGAGTCTCAATATCAGTCCACACGTCAAATTTTAACATTCTGGGTGTATTATTTACTAACTAATCAGGTTTTTTGTGTTTTCAAAAATATTATATATATAAAAATTCGCTCGTTTTCAATACCAATCTATTCTGGGTCCAGATAAGCTCGTGTACCAAATTAGGTGAAGATATCTCAATATTTACTCAAGTTATCGTGTTAACGGACAGACGGACGGACGGACATGGCTCAATAAAATTTTTTTTCGATACTGATGATTTTGATATATGGAAGTCTATATCTATCTCGACTCCTTTATACCGTACAACCAACCGTTACCCAATCATAATATACTATGTGTGCAAAGCACTCTGAGTATAAAAACAGGCGCCGTCGATGTCAGCTTAACACGGACTGCATCACCCAATTCACCAATTTATTAAAACAAAACACTAAAAGAAAATGTATATAATAAATTTTCATATGTGCTCACTTTGAATATATATTTTTTTTAAATTAATAATGAATGATGAATTCAAGCAAATTACCCAAAAAAAAGGTGCCGATTTTTTAAAGAATTTTATGTTGCGATTGGCTGAAAGAATAAACGAAATTCGTGATGCAAAATCATTTAGTAGGTTCTAGAGGCATAAACACTCCTTTGGTATGTTTCTTACATGTACGTATGTTGTTTAATTGCGAAACTATATAGTAGCGTCTGACATGTTAATTTTGATTTTCACACTTTGTTTAGGCAGGATGCCTAACTTTTCCGCATCTGTCTGCGACCCCCCAAAGTCTGCGATACTCGATACTCGAATTAATTTGTAACCACCCACACCATCACCGCCACATGCATGTGCACGTAAGTACCTACGCGTGTATGAGTGTTTTTTGTCAGCACTCATGCATATGCATGTCGGGGTTGATGTGTGGGTGCCTTTCCCCTCCAAAACGGAGGATGTTGCGGGTCAACGGTTGTAGCTTGCTATACAACCGGCCTCTTTGATTTCAACAGCCAACCAGCTTACATCTGCCGCCAGCGATATCTGCCGTATTTTTGCGTTTATTCAGGTAATATTGTAACTATTGCTAGTTTTACATTTACTCAATAAATCATATATATTATAACGAGAAATCTCGTCTATTTGCTTATTTTCTATTCCAACCCGCTTATTCCCACTGAGATCGACCCCGGTGCGCCCACCTACCTCCAGGAGCACACGCACCCCGGCCGAACATTTGGTCCTATCTCACCAGGAATTGGAAACAGCACCTTAACAATACAGTCCACAACATAATTAGCCCCAAAATTTATACGGAAAAATATTTGCCCATCAACAGCTATACCACAAAATTTGGAAAGTCTATTATTTAATACCAGCGTGCAAAACACTGAGCAAGCGACAGCCAGCTTAAGCCATCAGCAACACCATCATCTTGCCACATCATCACCAGAACATACAAATCACCAAAAAGTTCACAGTAAGTGCAATATTTCTTGCCACATTTTTTTGGGTTAAAATAATAAATAAAAGTGCGAAAAATCGATCTAAAGTGCCATACGTGATTGTAGTTAACCGCGAAAAGTGTGAAAAAACTGTGTAGTGCCAAAAAGGAAAATAAGTACAAACGCGTTGCATTAACGTCGTTTAAGATTCCTTGTGACTATCTGGTCTGACCCCCCACCAGCGGTAAGGCTCTCCAGACACAGCACAGGGAAGAGGTGCACATAACCTCACTTTCAAAAAAAATTCACGCCATTCGACTGCGGCAAAATTCTATTCCTTTTGCGTCACTATTATTTTCACTAATTTCTCTAATTAATCGTGTTACACAGTTTTGTTCTTTGTTGCATAACATTTATTTCACGGTTTCACACTTTTCGTCGAGTTTATATCAAAGCGCGCACTTATTTTATAATAAAATTGAAGGTTGAAGTGGCGAGTGGCCCCCCTTTACTTCGCACAATACACATTGGTGTTGATTCCCCCTGCTCCTTGTTTTAAGGCACAAATAATCTGCAAAGTCAGACAAAAATAAACAAATTAAGAGTAATAAATCAATTTTGCGTAATTTTAATAGTTGTTGGTTGGGTGATTCGCTCAGGTTTTCAAGTTTTATATCCCTTGGTTAATTCGCTCTCCACTTTTCAACCATGAACATTAGATTGGCCGATCGAATAATCGAATTCGAGGCCGATTTTAATGATATCAATGCGGCTCTGCACACTGTACACACTCTTGCAATACAGCAAAAAGAGTTGCAAGCTAAGTGGGAAAAAGCAGAGAACGCCCTAGAGGAGTTGCTTGGCTCTGACACGCTCGACGCAAATAAAATTGCAGCGGTCAAGATCAAGCATAAAGCGGCATTTGCCGTATTCTTGCGATGCATGTCGAACATGGCTGAACTTCAAGCCAAATTGAAGGAGGAAAAAGATAGGGCAGTCAAACCTGAGGGAGAACGCGCGCGCGAACACAGTATCCGCCTGCCAGCTTGCGATAATGAGGTATTCAAGGGCGACTACCTATCTTGGCCAACGTTTCGTGACCTGTTCATGGCCATCTACAAAAAAAACAGTCGCCTAAGCCCGGTAGAAAAGTTGTTCCACCTTAACCAAAAAACCCAAGGTGAGGCAAAGGACATTGTCAAAAAATGTCCTTTGACAAATGAAGGCTTCGAAACAGCCTGGAAAAATCTATGTGAGAGATACGAGAATAAACGGATTCTCGTAAACTCACAACTACAAATTTTGTTTAATTTAAAAAAGATAGATAGCGAGTGCGGCAGCTCAATCAAAACCTTCAGCGCGACATAAATAATTGTTTAGCATCCTTAAAAACACATCAGATTGACGTTTCAAATTGGGATGCGATTATTACTTATTTATGTTCGACAAAATTACCTGAGAATACGTTGGCTCTATGGGAGCAGAGCATTGACCACAAGACGGACATATCCAAGTGGGAGGATATGGACAAATTCTTGTCAAATCGTTTCCAGACAGGGAATGCCAGTGCAAAAGTGAAAAAGTCAAACACGTCGCGCCAGTTGACGGAAAACCCTACAAAAAACTTAGTGCTTTTCAAACCAAAGTAACCAAGCAAACAACAAAATCAATGTGTAAAATGTGCAAATCTACGGAGCACAGATTACGCAACTGCTCACGTTTTTACGATTTCAACCCGGTAGAAAAGATTAAATTCGTCAAATCCACAAACGCCTGCCTGAATTGTTTATCCCCAGGACACACAGTGACGAGGTGCACCAGTTCATACAACTGTTCCAAATGCCACTCTCGTCACCACACGCTCCTGCATGCGGACACACTTCAGCAACCGGCGGTGCGCAACCCGTTCAAAGATGCGGATAATACCCCATCAACTTCGGTACAGGCACGGAAAAGACAGGAATCGGGACAACCACCTTCTTCTACGAACCAGAATGTCAAATCCTGCCATCCCAATTCCAGCACAGATGTGCTATAAGGAACTGTTCGCGTACACATTCACCATAATGGTACCGACTTCCCCGCGCGGGCATTAATTGATTCTGGGTGTGAATGTTCCTTTATAACTGAAAGACTGAAACGCAGGATCAATTTGCCAGCGAGGAAAATGCATACTCATGTTTCAGGCATCACAAATGCGGTGTCAGCTCAGGTGAAAGAAGCATCCAACATCGAATTACGTTCACCAGTGGATCCCTGCTTCAGCCTGACTACACCCGTACTAGTTCTAGCGAAACTCACTGGGAATCTTCCATCCTGCCATATCAACGCAATGACTATGCAGGCATTCCCAGACTTGGTTTTGGCAGACAAGAGGTTTTACGTCAACGAAGACGTAGACCTCATACTTGGCGGAGACATATATCCCCAAATTATAATGAGCGGTATAAAGAAGAATGTGCTAAACACACTCTTGGCTCAAGAGACAGTTTTCGGTTGGATACTAACCGGTCGAATCGAAGCACCGAATCCAACGAAGAGAATTATGTCTTTCTACAACGAGGTTGCGTTAGAAAACCAACTCAAAGCTTTCTGGGAGGTAGAAAATGTACCCAAAAACCAAAATATTAAATGAAGATGAAAGGTACTGCGAACAACAATTTAAAGAAACAACGCAACGAAGTGAGAATAGAAGATACACAGTGTCACTTCCTTTCCGGCAGGATTACCCTAAAAACATTAATTTTGGACCGTCCCTGAAACGCGCATGCTCTCAATTCTTCCGGAATGAGGGGCGACTAATAAAAAACCCAGATTTAGGTAAAGAATATGTTCGAGTGTTGTCAGAATATGATACGCTCGGACATATGAGGAAATTAAAAAAGAATATCTCATCCGACGATTCGGATCATTACTTCCTGCCCCACCACGCCGTTATTAAAGCGGAAAGTACCACTACAAAGGTACGCGTAGTATTCAATGCCTCGAGCCCTACGGCCAACGGGAAGAGCCTAAATGATCTTCTACTCCCAGGCACAGTTCTACAAGCCGATCTACCCATCCTTATATTACGATGGAGACTATACCGTTTTGTCTTCAATAGCGACATCGAAAAGATGTATCGTCAAATTTGGGTGAACGAAAATCACACCAAATTTCAACGTATTGTGCATCGCACGTCCCCGAATTACCCTATTAGTCTCTACGAATTAAAGACGGTTACCTTCGGAGTGAATTGCGCGCCATATCTCGCGATAAGAACGCTCCTACAACTAGCAGACGACGTCTCAAGTTCACACCCTACAGCGGCTAGCATACTAAGAGAGAGTATGTACGTAGATGATGTTTTATCTGGAGGACACACAATAGCGTCAACCATCAAAGCAAGAAACGAGATGCGCGAAGCCTTACACTCAGCTGGCTTTCCATTACGCAAGTGGACTTCAAATTGTAAGAAAATTCTAAAGGACATCCCCAAAATGGATTTGCTCAGCGAGGATTTCTTAGCGTTCGAAAAAGCTAGTTCGGTAAAAGCCCTGGGAATACGATGAACGCTCACTCAGACGTATTTTATTTCAAGGCAGGTACCCTGGAAAATTGCGAAAACATCACCAAACGAGCAGTCCTATCCGCTATCGCCAAACTTTTCGACCCTTTAGGCTGGCTTGCGCCAACGGTGATTGTGGCAAAAATACTCATGCAGAGTATTTGGTTGGAAGGCACCGCTTGGGACGACCCAGTATCGACCAGTACGCTGGAAAAATGGAAAACCTTTACCGACCAATACCATGAGATCGATAAAATAAGAATACCTAGATGGGTCAACTTTTCACCAGGAACCGACATCGAGATCCATGGATTTTGTGACGCATCCGAGAAGGCTTATGCAGCAGCCATTTACATGCGCGTCAAAACGGATGATAATGTCTGCACAAACCTGCTTCTAGCCAAAACCCGAGTAGCCCCAGTGAAAACTCTGTCTCTTCCACGATTGGAACTTTGCGGAGCCGTTCTGTTAGCGGAAATCACCGAATCAATTTTCAGGAACCTTAAATTGGGACCAGTGAGAGTTCACCTGTGGACGGATTCAACGATCGTCCTCGCATGGATAAGGAAACCGCCTTGTTCCTGGTCAACCTTCGTCGCACATCGGATCACCAAGATCATCGACATGGTCGGAAATAAGGACTGGTTGCATGTAAACTCAGAATCTAACCCAGCAGATTTAGGTAGCAGAGGATTACCTGCGTCTGAACTGGTCAACAATTCGTTGTGGTGGCAGGGACCTTCATGGCTGCAAGAAGACACTTCCCAATGGCCAGCACAAGAAAGTGACTACATCACCTCGGTAGAGGAAAAGAGGGCGAAGACCTGCGCAACGACAACAGTAAATACTACCGATGTTCTCCAACGCTTTTCAGACCTACCTAGGGCTTTACGGGTGCTCTCATACGTTATGAGGTTCTACCGAAGAACTCACCCCAAAACAAAAAAATCATTTCAGGTCAAGTCACCTTTAATCTCTCCTGATGAGATCAAATCAGTAACCCAACTCTTAATTAAAATCTATCAGAAACAACACTATAGTTCCGAATATCGTGATCTAAAGGCCGGAAAACCAATTGCAGGGAAAAGTGCAATACTCTCACTTAATCCCTACCTAGACCAACATGGCATCATTCGGGTAGGAGGGCGACTCGGGGCGTCAAAGGACTTAGCCTTTAATGAACGCCACCCAATCCTCCTCCCATACAACTGCCGGTTATCCCGTCTGCCAGTCATAATGTTTCATCAACAAAGTCTGCATGGGGAAAACCAACTCATGTTACGTCTGATACGCACCCAATACTGGATACCTAACATCAAAACCATGATCAGGGCAACAATTCACAATTGCAAAGTTTGCACTATACACCGAAAGCGTGCTCAGACCCAACTTATGGGTATACTCCCTCGCGAACGCACGACATTCAGCCGTGCATTTACGAATACCGGAGTCGACTTCGCCGGACCCTTCGACATCAAAAATTTCCGCGGTCGAGGGTGTCGACTATCCAAAGGCTATGTCTACCTTTTCGTGTGTTTTTGCACACGAGCAGTTCATCTGGAGGCCACTACTGACCTCAGCGCACCATCATTTCTAGCGGCATTTGCCCGTTTCATATCTAGGCGCGGATGCCCAAAAAATATGTACTCCGACAATGGTACGAACTTTGTCGGAGCGTCACGATCCTTACGATCAGAATTCAAGACCTTTATCTCACAAGCGCGAGAGAACGCTGTCTCAAAGTACAGCCACCAGTCACTCACGTGGTATTTCATCCCTGCGGGCGCTCCTCATATGGGAGGGCTGTGGGAGGCTGGAGTGAAAAGCTTCAAAAGCCATTTCAAAAAGATAGCCTCACCACACAAATTCACCTTCGAGGAATTCCATACCCTCTTGTGCCGCATCGAGGCATGCCTGAACTCGCGGCCGCTCAGCCCGGCGTCCAATGACCCGACGGACCTAGAGCCGCTCACCCCAGGACATTTCCTCACTGTCAGCCATCTACTGGCAGCCATCTACTGGCTCCGCCAGAGCCGGATGCGAGTGAGAGCCCTGCCTCGATGATCAATCGGTGGCAGAAACTCAAAGCCCTCCATCACACTTTCTGCAAGCGATGGAAAACCGAATATCTCACCGAGATCCAGAAACGATACAAGTGGAAACATCCACAACCTAATCTGAAACCCGGAGACCTAGTTGTTATCAAAGAGGACAACCTCCAACCCAACGAATGGAGAATGGGGAGAATCGTCAACACACACCCAGGCTCTGATAACCGTGTGCGTGTTGTTGACGTTCATACAACCAGGGGACAGACCACTAGACCAATTACGAAATTGGTACTCCTTCCGTCCCACGACAAGGAGGATTAAATGTAAGGGGCCAAAGCCCGCCTTACAAAACCCAAAAACCAAAACTCTATTTCCCCCAGCTACCTAAAATCAGAGGCCCACGGTTGGTGATAGCATAGAAGGCAAATTAAGGAACCCTGCGTCTTCGTGTCTCTCTATCCCTAAGCCTGTGGTTCTCCCGAGCCATATATTATAATCAACCCCCCGGTCTCGTGAGGGTGCGAGTCTACCGGAGGGGAAACCTAAGGCGTACCACGCGATGGCAATGGGGAAAGGGAGCGCGGGACATAAAGACGCGTTCAACCACGCGCCGTGATGCCCCGCTATCCCTAATCTTCTGTCTCTCCCGAGGCCCTAATTATAATCAACCCCCCGGTCTCGTGATGGTGCGAGTCTACCGGAAGGCGATCCTACATCTTCTCTTTTTGTTCTCTACCTCCGGTCTCGTGTCGAGTCTACCGGAGGGAATCCTACACCTGACTACTGATGGGCAATGGGGAAAGGGAGCGAGACGCACGAAGACACGGGGAGCTTACCAAAAGCTCGCAAACAAAAGGCATTTTTTTTCTCTATGTTTAGTAACAATACTAACCGGGGGCCCCCTGAACAGAAAACCCCACAATTCACTCGCTCACCCAGAGCGAGGACACCAGAAACCATCCCATTCACTCGTTATCCCATAACGAGGACATCATAACAGCCTACCGCAGAAGGGTGAACGGATCTGCCACAGAATCTAAGGGCTTTCGGCCCTTTGTGTATTTAAATTTCCCAAAGTCAACCCCCATTCACTCGCCCCGAGCGAGGACTCCAGAGCCCTAACGCAGACGAACGGTCTGCCACAGAACCTACGAACTCGGCCAAATGCCCGAGGCCAACAATCAAATAAAATCTGCAATCCGCATCGTAATTCGATTATTGTTGAGTATAGGGTTTATGAGAAGTATCGACACCAAGTAATCATGCATTTTCGTAGACCTATGAACATCCGAAACATACACCGATTCCAAATTCATCGTTCCACGTCAAAACCCCGACCGGTAAATCGCTTTAAGGAGATACCATAAAGAAATGTATTCAATGAGGATGTTAACTGATTTATTCCGTAGGTTCGGAACATTCGTCTCCCTTTAAGGATCTGGGGAATCGGTTTATATTTGAAAATTAGCGATCTACCCGGAACATTTCCAAGAATACTTAAACGAACTACGCAAGTCGAAACGTTTCCACGATACATCATAAGTTATGCCAGTACTCATCTATATAGTACTACACACAACTTAATCTACATATAAATCAGTTAGTTTGCACTCACGTCAATGGCTACATGAATTAAGAGCCTTGCTCATGAATGACCCTTCTATCTAAAGCTTCGACTAAATTAGCTTTGCTATTATCCCTATTAAAAAAAAACATATAATGTTTAAAGGGTTTACGGCTCTTAGTTGCATTGTACGGGCAGATTTTTTAAGTATTATTATTTTTCTTGCTAAATCTTATAAACGCATAAATACATAACTAAATCACTTCGATAACTGTACCATTAAAAGTAGCGTCAGTTAAATATTGTTGACAAACATGTGAAATCATGGGTTCTTACTGACCATCTAATCCGTCATGGAAACAATCATTAGCCGCGAGCATCCATTCAGCTATGACCATAGGTTCAAGTGCACCCTTTCCACACTTGCGCCAACACAAACACCAGCAAACAAGATAAAGTGGGTGGGACCGTTAATTCTATTGTGGCCGGGCTAACTCTACAAACACCCCTCAATTCGCTAACACATATTGAAGTAATTAACCAACTAATCCATTTTCAAATACATCGCGCTCGGCACGACAGCTGTACTAATTTTATTGAAAATAACAAGATACTAACCTAAATCTACATTCTGTAGCGGGATACTCAATACCAATTCAATTTACATCCCCTTTCTTACATACTAAAGGAAAACGAGATCTTGTCTATTCACTTGTATGCACATTTGTATGTGCATAGCAGCTACCTCAACTAAGTGGTTGTAAAATTTGTACTCAAAATCCATAATAATACATATTAACTTAAATGACATCGAAATCTTATATTCTCGTAGGGTTGCTTGTGTGCGCAATTTCGTGTGAAGGGGACCTACGGCCATGTTAAATTATCCTGGTAAAACTGGATCACCAGTTGCGGACACTCCACATGGGCCCGCTCCGCCGGCACTAGCTCATCCTCGTTAACCCCCTTCCACTGGATGAGAAACATCAGTTCACCCGTGGGTGACGTGGTTGCCCCCAATATGGCATAAGGTTCTAGTCCGCGGTCGAAACCCGACGCATCACCCGTTCTTTGTTCGACTGAAGAAGGAAAGAGAGGGAAATCAACAAGTTGTCGGGCGGCGTAGGTGAGCGTGTCTTACCGTGTTCCGTTTTCAGTGAATCCTCAAATGCTGCTATAAGTTCCGGGCATGCCAAGTTCTCCTCCGGCTCCCACGAATTCTAAACCTCACGAGGTACTCGGTCCGCCCATTGTGAGTGCGCCTGGCCTCAATGCGCTCCACCACATACTCCTCCCGCTCGCTCTCATCAAGGCCCTCCATCGTCGAACCAACGCCCTGGTTATTCACCCAAATAAATAAAAATAAATCAAACAATGTAGCCATGGCTTCAAAAGGGGGATGGATTTGCGTTGTCTACCATTACCTAGGCAAATAATATTGAGTTGCATGGACGCATATCCGGGCAATGGGCACCAGGGAGTGCAACAGGTTCACCGTAAACAAAAAAAATTTGGAAAGGGAAAAAGTTCCCTGACCTTGAGCAGTATCCGGTACCCCTTACCACTGGTGGGGGGAAGTACCAGACTTACAAAAGGTCGTAGAAATCGGGAGTGTATATCACTAGGAGGATATTTCCCGTGCCTCGAGCAGTATCTGGCACCCCTTACCACTGGTGGGGGGAAGTGCCAGACTTGAACGAGGTTTTAACAAAAAACCTACTAATGTCATTTTGATTACTTCACGCAGTATCCGCTACCCCTTACCACTGGTGGGGGGAAGTAGCAGACTGACGCGAACTTTCCCGCGAAGCAAATTCCATGTAGCACAGTAATCCACCTAGTTGTAGAATCGCCCTTATACCGAGAGGGCCAAGGTGGGCGGGGTGCCCGGTCGGGATAATGCTAGGTGTGAGGCACTTGTTTAACCGATTTATCGGGTGCCTCCTTCAATTATAGAAGTTCTATTCACCATCTAATAGATACCGCTTTATCCATTAACATCTACCTCTTCAAATGACATTACACTTAAAATATTCGCTAAAGCCAAGGAAATACACATATCACTAAGAAGATAAAAGGGCCCACAAATCCCCTATAAAGAGATGCTTAGAAGGGAACGCTCGCATTTTTTGCAGCATATCAAACCACGGTGTATGCATGCTGTCCAAGTGAACCGTAAAATTTCGCTCTCCTTCATTATCGGAATAATCTTTCACATGCGCAATAAAATACCCTCCTCGCGTGCTGTTGCTAGACGAGTGCTTGGCAAACTTAATGTAATGCAACCTATGGCTGCTTCGTATGACATCAGCTTAGGAGGTGCACGCTCAGTATTTGCTACATCAACAATTTAAGCATGACCAGTGCGCCCTCTCGGAAAGGCCAACAGACCGTGGTGGGCATGAGGGCACGAGACACATAATCCTTTACGAAGGCAAAAGCTATGTCGGAGAAAAATTGGGAACTGGCAGTCAAACTGCGGGGACGTTCGTTCGAACGCAATTTAGAAACTTACAAGATGTTGACACGTCTAAGACCACCAAAGGAATCAGTTGAAAATGACAAGGGTTATCGTATGGCTGTGTTGCATATAGGTGCTCCGGCTTGTGGTATGAATGCTGCCGTGCGTAGCTTTGTGCGAAACTGCATTTATCGTGGTGATACCGTATTTGGTGTACACGATGGTATTGAGGGTCTTATTGCTGGTAACATCAAAGAAATGGGCTGGTTGGGTTGGTCAAGGTGGTGCTTTTCTTGGTACTAAACGAACGCTGCCCGAAGGAAAAGTTAAGGACTGCTGCACGTCTCAAAGAATTCAAAATTCAAGGTTTTACTTGCGATTGGCGTTTTTGAGGCTTATCATGCTTGTGGTCCAATCTCGGATCAACGTCATAACTATCCAGAATTTTGCATCCCAATGGTTGTAGTACCATCGATCATATCGAATAATGTTCCAGGCACTGAATTTTCACTTGGTTGCGATACTGGTTTTAAATAAAATCACAGAAATCTGTGATCGTATACGTTCAATCGGCGCAAGGTACAAAACGTCGTGTATTCGTTATTGAGACCATGGGTGGCTATTGCGGTTATTTGGCTACTTTGGCTGGTCTCGCTGGTGGCGTTGATGCTGCATATATTTTTGAGGAAAGGTTCTCTATAAAAGATCTACAACGAGATATCATATGGCATCAAAAATGGCTGAAGGTGTACAACGTGGTCTGATTTTGCGTAATGAGAAGGCGTCCGAAAATTACAATACGGATTTCATTCACCGCCTCTACTCGGAAGAAGGCAAAGAGTTATTATCTTGTCGTATGAATATTTTAGGTCATATGCAACAGGGCGGTTCACCAACACCATTCGATCGTAATATGGGCACTAAGATGGCTGCCAAGTGTGCTGATTGGCTAAAGTCGCAAATTAAGAATTATATACAACCAGATGGTACTCTTCGTTGTGAGAGTAGCGATTCAGCCTGTCTACTTGGTATTGTACGTCGTCAGTATCGATTCACGCCATTGGCCGATTTTGATTGCTGAAACTAATTTCGAGCAACGCATACCTAAAACACAATGGTGGCTCAAACTACGTCCGCTTTTAAGAATCTTGGCGAGACATGACTCGGCCTACGAGGAGGAGGGTATGTACATCACTGTCGAAGAAGAATGTGCTACAGATGCAGTTGCTTAAGCTTCTAAATATTTGGCGACATCAAAACCACAGCTAGGCAGCAATCTACTAGTCGTAATTAAAAGCAAGCCACTTTTATTGTAGTCGCTACTACTCGACAGCATAAAAATTGTAAAAACACACACGAACAAAAAAAACATAAAGTAAACGCTATTATTTTACAGCACGGTATTTATTATCATCAGCGAACCCCCCCAGACCGTATTTGCTAATGCGTTTTGTACAAATTGTGTTTCTCTTATGCATAACTCACTAGAACACAAGTTAAATTCTAAGTTTTATTACCTAACTGAGAATTTATTGCCTGCATCGTGTCGTCATAACGCCCACCACGATCATTACCACGACCACCTCGCTGAAATTCCATACGCAATCTATAGCCATCATCATCCAAACCATCCCAAACATTTGCTGAAATAATATACATATCGCTTGCAGTATACTCACGTTAAATCCCCTTTCATCGTTTTAGGTAGCGAGTAAGAATGAGGTGTTTCTGCCGCTTTTTTTGGTTTTTCGTGTCCGCCGCAATGTTGACACGCAGTGGAAAATGTAGCTGCTTAACCGAAAACAAAAAAAACCAATCAAAATGCAAATACAAGAGCCACGGTGATTTAATTGATGATAATTCGCAAAGTTATGCTGCCTAAATTAAATAAATAAAAGATAATGATTATCAATCGAAACTAATTTCCAAAAGTTCAAATACTTACCCTTTTTTTGTTCTTTTTCTCCGATATGCGTACGCACGCCTCGCGCAGTGATGAAGAAAAGAAACGGCACCGGCAAAATCGTGAGATGTAATCCCGTTGTGCCAATTCATAGGAATTTTCCAATCAACACACAGAATTATTACAAGTCTACCAGTTATGTATATACACAGGTCTGCCTATTTGGGTATATGCACGGATTAGTGCTACACAAAATGTGCAATCAGTACCGAAAACCGCAAAACATCACAATCGGGACTGACGCGTTTTTTTTGGTATTTTTACCAATACGGGCATCTACTGCAGTACCAAGCAGTCATACACAACAAGGAATTCAAAAAAAAAGGGAAACCAAAACAAAAACAAACCTCTCCTTGCACAAAAAATTTAACATTTTTTTTACAAAGAAATTTTTTTGTTGTTTTTTTTACCCTTTCCGGTTTTTGGGTACTGTTTTCTGGCTGGGGGCAGGACTTGTTGGTTTTCAACAATAAATGTCACAAAAGGTCATTATAAGGGCTCGGTACAAAAACAATCCGAGTCCCGAAAATAAAAGAATCCCGACACGACAAAATCCCGAAATTGAAAAAAGTCAACTGTTTCTACCGGTCTAGTGTGCTACTGCCCCAGTGACCTAGTTTTTTTTTCAAGGGCAAGCAAATACATATATGTATATATATATACTCGCACACCACAAATTCACCATACCAGCTGTCAGCTAACCAAGAAATACACGACAGGGTTGCATGCAATCTCAGAATGGTACGTGCAGATAGAACGCGTCGTGGAGAACGCATCGCCAATCTGCATGCAAGCACCGGCAGTTGGTACACTTTCGAGTTTAATTACGATTTTCGCTATTCGTCATGAGCTGTCGCACAAAATTAAATCCATACCTTCGTCAGCCTCTACGCTTCGTTTTAAACTCGGTTTATTCATCTATTTTAACGTACGTTTGTTAACAAGACAACACGCGTATCACGAAAACAAGTAATTTTGCGCGGGTGGCTTGGAATCACGTCCGTTCCAACCTCCCACACACCGCAATCTTGCTGGTTTTGTTGAAATGCATAAGCTGCTCGAAATCACAGCACTAACTATCTTGCAAAAACGCTCTCGTCATTCCACGTCATTTGACTAGTCATTTTACGGTGATAGGTTATATTCGTAGTCACATTTGCATGGGCGTGGGTAAGTTTTGTGACCAAGTGTTTTGTAGGGTAATAATATAATACACAACTGACGAAATACATACGCTGCAGCGAAAACGCGCATCACCCAACCAACCTCACGGCCACTCGCCCTGGCACATCCATAAAATGCCACAGTCGACCTGAGAGCGACACGACACGTTAGACGCTGGAGCGGAGACCTCGGCCTCTTCGTCCAGCCCAGAAAAACTTCAAAACCCATCGAGTCTGGAACGGAGACCTCTGCCTCTTCGTACAACCAACAAAAAAACCGCAAATCTGGAATGGAGACCCCGGCCTCTCCATCCGGAACGACAAAAACCAAAGAATAACAAAAAATGGTGCCACTCTGGAACGGAAACCTCGGCCTCTTCGTCCAGCCTTACTGGCCATCGACTATACACATATTACGTTCTGAATTTCTATATTTATGTATAATTCAATGGCAAGAAATATTCACTTATAACTGTTCATAACCGCTAATTTTTTCATCTTAGCTCGGGTGGCATGCTAAGCAAGTCGGAAAGGATTCCCGGCCATTTTGCGTCGCCGACGAACTCCTCATTTTAGATTAAGTTTAGTGTGTAAGTCTTATATTCATTTTTTCTCGTTTCAGCGGAGGTCGTTGGCGGAAAACGATGTTGCGTATCGCAAGGGGGGCCGGCATGTTTAGGCAGGATGCCTAACTTTTCCGCATCTGTCTGCGACCCCCCAATGCAACTCTGCGAATCGATACTCGATACTCGAATTAATTTGTAACCACCCACACCATCACCGCCACATGCATGTGCATGCATGTACCTGCGCGTGTATGAGTGGTTTTTGTCAGCACTCATGCATATGCATGTCGGGGTTGATGTGTGGGTGCCTTTCCCCTCCAAAACGGAGGATGTTGCGGGTCAACGGTTGTAGCTTGCTATACAACCGACCTCTTTGATTTCAACAGCCAACCAGCTAACATCTGCCGCCAGCGATCTCTGCCGTATTTTTGCGTTTATTCAGGTAATATTGTAACTATTGCTAGTTTTACATTTACCCAATAAATCATATATATTATAACGAGAAATCTCGTCTATTTGCTTATTTTCTATTCCAACCCGCTTATTCCCACTGAGATCGACCCCGGTGCGCCCACCTACCTCCAGGAGACACACGCCACCCGGCCGAACAAATATAATATCTTCTCTTAGAGCAGAGCATGCTATCGATGGTTTTAATGTGAGTCGGACGCTCTAAAAGATGATAACAAAAACTATCGTATAAAATTGATAGCTGCACTCAGCTCTCCTTGCGTTCAGCGCGTATATGTAAAAACAGACAATACAATTGCTACCGCTCAACCTCGGAAATAATGCCCACGCGGCTCTTTTGAGTCGCAGTTAACAAGTCTATGAGTAATGCGATGGATGGATGGTAATCCACTCAGATCTGCACCACAACTAATGAGAGTGCTAACAAATTACATACTACCAATACAACGAACGCTGTGATGTCGGTGTATGAGAATGCTCGCTCGCCTGTTGGAGAGGAGAGGAGAGGATAGGAGAGGAGAGGAGAGGAGGAGAGGAAGGAGAGCGAGAGAAGGAGAGAGAGGAGAGGAGAGGAGAGGAGAGGAGAGGAGAAGAGAATAGAAGAGAAGAGAAGGAGAAGAGAAGAGAAGAGAGAGAAGAGAGGAAGAGAAGAGAAAGAAGAGAAGAGAAGAGAAGAGAAGAGAAGAGACGAGAGACACAGAAGAGAAGAGAAATAGAGAAAGAGAAGGAAGAGAAGATAAGAGAAGGAAGAGAAGAAAGAGAAGGAAAGAAGAGAAGAGAAGAGAAGAGAAGAGAAGAGAAGAGAAGAGAAGAGAGAGAAGAGAGAGAGAGAGAAGAGAAGAGAAGAGAAGAGAAGAGAAGATAGGGAGAGGAGATAGAGAGAAGAGAAGAGGAAGAGAAGAGAAGAGAAGAGAAGAGAAGAAGAGAAGAGAGAGAAAGAAGAGAGAGAAGAGAAGAGAGAAGAGAAGGAAGAGAAGTGAAGAGGAGAGGAGAGGAGATGAGAGGAGAGAAGAGGAGAGGAGAAAGAAGAAAAGAGAAGAGAAGAAGAAGGAGAAGAGAAGAGAAGAGAAGAGAAGAGAAGAGAAGAGAGAAGAGAAGAGAGAGAAGAGAAGAGAAGAGAAAGAGAAGAGAAGAAGAAAGTAAAGAGAAGAGAAGGAAGAGAAGAGAGAGAAGAGAAGAGAGTGAAGGAAGGAAGAGAAGAGAAGATAATAGAAAGAAGAAAGAGAAGAGATAAGGAAGAGAGAGAAGAAAGAGAAGAAGAGCGGAAGAGAAAGCAAGAAGAGAAGAGAAGAGAAGAGCAGAGAAGAGAAGAGAAGGAAGAGAGAAGCGAGAAGAGAAAGAAGAGAAGAGAAGAGAAGAGAAGGGAAGAGAAGAGAAGAGAAGAGAAGAGAAGAGAAGAGAAGAGAAGAGAAGAGAAGAGAAGAGCAAGAGAAGAGAAGAGCAGAGAAGAGAAAGAGAGAAGAGAAGAGAAGAGAAGAGAAGGAAAGAAGAGAAGAGGAAGAGAAGAGAAGAGAAGAGATAGAAGAGAAGAGAAGAGAAGAGAAGAAGAGAAGAAGAGAAAGAAGAAAGAGAAGAGAAGAGATGAGAATAGAAGAGGAAGAGAAGAGAAGAGAAGAAAGACAGAGAAGAGAAAGAAGAGAAGAGAAGAGAAGAGAAGAGAAGAGAAGAGAAGAGAAGAGAAGAGAAAGAAGAGAAAGAGAAGAGAAAGAGAAGGATGAGAAAGAAGAGAAGAGACAGAGAAGAGAAGAGAAGAGAAGAGAAGAGAAAGAAGAGAAGAGAAGAGAAGAGAAGAGAAGAGAAGAAGAGAAAGAAAACAGAAAAGGAAAGGAAAATAAAAATGTGCGGTTTCCGTGACGATAAGTGGCCGCGGAGCGTAATACGGACGCCCTTATTAACTAACAGCAAGGCCACAAAAGATTTATAAAGTTACAAGAGTCGGGTTTTGGACTAGCCCAGAGCAACCTATCCGATGCAGCCATCCATTGCACGTGGGACAAGAGTATGACCGTCCTAAAAAATTATTCAGGGCAAACAGAGGAGAAGAGAAGAGGAGAAAGAAGAGAAGAGAAGAGACGAGAAGAGAAGAGAGAGAGAAGAGAAGAGAAGAGAAAGAGAGAGAAGAGAAGAGAAGAGAAAGAAGGAAGAGAAAGAGAAGAGAAGAGAAGAGAAGAGAGAGAAGAGAAGAGAAGAGAAGAGAGAGAAAGAGAAGAGAAGAGAAGAGAAGAGAGAGAAGAGAAGAGAAGAAGAGAAGAGAAGAGAAGAGAAGAGAAGAGAAGAGAGAGAAGAGATGAGAAGAGAAGAGAAGAGAAGAGAAGAGAAGAGAAGAGAGAAGAGAAGAGAAGAGAGAGAAGAGAAGAGAAGAGAAGAGAAGAGAAGAGAAGAGAAGAGAAGGAGAAGAGAAGAGAAGAGAAAGAGAAAGAGAAAGAGAAGAGAAGAGAAGAGAAGAGAAGAGAAGAGAGAGAGAAGAGAAGAGAAAGAAAACAAAAGAAAGGAAAAGGAAAAGGAAATGAAATAAATGTGCGGTTTCCGGTGACGATGAAGTCGGCCGTCGGAGGCGTAAAACTACGGGACGCCTTGAACATAACAGCAAGGAGCCACAAAAGATTTATAAAAGTTACAAGGACGTCGGGTTTTGGGATCTAGCCCAGAGCAACCTATCCGATGCAGCCATCCATTGCACGTGACACACTGACAAGAGTATGACCGTCCTAAAAAGATTATTCAAGGGCAAACGCGGCAAAACCATGTCTCGGGAGCGGGGTCAGGAGAAGGACCCGGGTTGGGTTCGATACCCTCTCGGAGCAGGAGGAGAATGGCGCAGTTCCCCTGCAAGGATCTGCTGGGAGAATGACAATTTCTGGGAGGGACGCAACAAATTAAATGAGGTTACACTGAAAAGACATCCCTTGGACGGGAAAAATCCCGAGTCGCTCTGGTGTATAGAATGGGCTGCATTGGGAAGCGATAAGCATCCGTAGGGCTGATAAGTATCCATTTACGCTTCGCTGAAGTTCCTAGCGCGGTTGAATTTTCAGCCATACTGTGACCAGGACGCGTTAATTTTCTAATAGGCCACGCTATTTCTAAGCCTAAAGTGTTTTATGCGGCTCTTTCGCTACGATTCCTTTTTCTTCACCACTTGTTTCTGAGGCAAGCAAATAGAGTTGTTCGACGTCTCCAATCCGCGAACTCTTGGCGTAAATCGCAGTGAATATATCGCGGGAAGATGGCCAGAGACATAATCACCATACAATATTCCGTGTCACATGGCGTAGAAGCAAACTACTGGGGAAGCGGCTGCTTGGGTGGGCTGTGGTTGGAGCAACGGTTCCTTCAGCCTGTGAATAAATTTGGTAATGCGCGATAAGCAGTATATATAATATTTAAGAGTGTTGAAGTTTTGTTTGCCTGCTTCTACTTCATCATCATACTTCAAAGGTTGTAAGAATTTTCATACGCCAACTTTGTGTTCGACCAAGTGTCGAATAATTCTTTTTTAAAATTTCTAGCGAAGCTTTGAAATTTGCAAATAAATAGGAAGCAGTAGCATATCCAAATGTTAAAATCAGTCAAAGGGTTGATATGCGCCACCAGCTAAATATAAACTAGAAAATATATACGGGGTCAATATGAAAATTTCCTACTGGGATGTATGTTCCTAGCATGTGCTCTGTAACTTATAACTTTAAACGAGCGGTTCCGTATATTTGTATGTTTGTATAGCCGAACGATCTCGGAATGGCTCAACCGATTTAAATGAAATTTGGCATAGTGATAATGTATCACCTTCTAAGACTTTCTACCTGGGTGTTGTCACTCAGAATGTTTCACAAGGTTGCCACCTATTCGAAATTTAAAAAAAATTGCATTGGATATGCCGATATGGGTATCAAACGAAAGCTATTTCACTCCGCATTGCAATAGGGACATTTTTGAGTAGGGTTGCCCTTAGGGTTGGGGTAGTTAGACGAAATATTAGCTTACTTACTCATATTCTATTAAAGCTTTAAAGGAAAACATTAAAGTTAAAAATCTTCGTAAAAAATCTTACACATGATTCGACTTAATATTCTTAATTTCACACACGTTAATGCAATTGAAATGCAATATTAAGGCAACGTGGAAAATTCTAGAAAAATATATTTAAATGCATATTTTTGCAAATATGAAATCAATAATTGCAATTTCTCACAGATTACTATTCGAAAGATTCTCAACATAGCGAAAAGATATCTCACCATGGTAGTTTGCTACCGTTGAACACTAGAACCATATGTTCAATTTGAAAACGACATCTAACCATTTAACTACTTACCAACAGATGTCGCTTAGGGAAGTAAGTTGACATTTTCTTTCGTGAAATTTACAAATTTTTGGAATGTAACGCTCTCGTGCAGTTCGGACGTGTTTTTAAAACGCTCTTTCATAAATCTTTAAATCCGCCGTGGTAATGTGAATGTAAAAGTGCCTTTGCAATGGTAACACAATTGACAAACCGCTGAATTTTGGAAATTATCATTATTAATTCCAATTACTCAAACTTTTAATTAATATGCCTTGCGTGTGCGGTCAAGTTGATAGAAATCAACCGAAAGTGCAGTGCGCTAAGTGCAACAATCTTTTCACATACATTGCGTTGATATACGTCAGTCAGACGTCGATTTTTTATTGAACTCCCAGCAGAGTTTTTTTGTAAAAATTGTGCTACTCAGCGTCGGAATTCCCTTCGCTCTCGTCTGGTGATGGATGAAAAGGCTATTGCCATAAACTCGAATTTTTTAGAAAGTAATACTTCTGAATCTACGAAATCTAAGCCTGACAAAGTGATAAAAAGTGACAACTTACTTACTTACTTAATTGGCGCTTAACCGTCTAAACGGTTATGGCCGAACATTACTACTGACAACACTAATAACAATGTCAATAAACAACAACCAACCTTGGTATCTTTATTTAATATAATATCTTCTCTTAGAGCAGAGAATGCTCGTGTTTTTAATGTGGTCAGTGCTCTAAAAGATGATAACAAAAAACTATCGTTAAAATTTGATAGCTTGCACTCAGCTCTCCTCTCGTTTCAGCGCGATATGGTAAAAAAAGACAATACAATTGCTTCCCTCACCTCGGAAATAAATTGCCTACGCGGCTCTTTTGAAGTTGCAGTTAAACAAGTCATGAGTAATGCCGATGTATGGAATGGTAATGCCTCTCAGCTGCCACCCACAACTAATGAGAGTGCTAACAAATTAAATACTACTAATACAACGAACGCTGTGATGTCGGTGTATGAGAATGCTCGCTCGCCTGTTGCTGTTGATGCTGCTGCATGTGCCATTACAATCGCGACGCCTAGTGGTGTGACGTCAGTGCCTGCGGATACAATAAATCATAATGTTGTGACATCAGTCCCAGTGCCCAACCATCCGTACTATCGGCTAGTGCTGCTGCTTGCACTACTAAAACGTCAACGCCTGGTGTTGTGACGTCAGTGCCTATGAATCCCCAATCATCTGTAGTATCGATTAGTGCTATCTCAAATATTAGTACTGCTGCTGCTTGCACTACTATACAACAGTGTCCAATGCTGTAATGTCGACGCTCAGAATGTTATTTCAACTTCAAAGAATACTCGCAATACGTATGCATTCATAATTATGGCCGTGCCAATGACCTATACTACGGCTTCTCCTTCCTCCACTCATGCGTCTATTAATGATGATGGACAGGGGGCAAATGTGTTTAAAACCAGAACCAAAATGAAAAATAGTATTTCGCAAATTCTTATTAGAGGATTCAACGCATCAAGCAATCTGGTGGTTTGCTGATCGTTACAAATGGCTGCACAGATCGTCTTTTTCGCCATCTGTAACTGAAGATAATATAATTGAATATGTGGCTAGGCAAGCTAAATTAAATAAAACCACGTTAAGTTGTACGAAGCTAGTAAAAAAAGAAGTTGCGCTAACAAATTTGAATAGAGTTAGCTTCAAGTTGGGAGTTCTGAGTAATCATTTGACAAATTGCTCAGCTCCGAAATTTGGCCGACTAATGTTACGGTGACGCCTTTTCAGTTTTTTCGGAAGGCTCATAAAAAGCCACCTCGCACATAGCAGGGAGAAATCTCCCCACTAATAACAGCAACAACGACTCAAAGATATATTTCACAATGAATCTGGCATGAGAACCAAGTCTGATCTTGTGTGTAATTTTAGTGCGCAAATGGATTATGATATCTTTGTCTTCATCGATATATGGCTCAATGAAAAATTTTTTGATAGTGAGTTCTTTGACTCAAATCTTTTCACTGTCTATGGCAAGGATTGCGATGCTGGGAAAACTGGTTGCATTGGCGGTGGTGGTGTTTTAATTGCTGTCAAGCGCCAGCTGCGTTCATTTTATTTCCGCTCAACAATGACGACTCGCTACTTGACCAAATCTGCGTGTGTATAAATGGTTCTGGTTCTGGTGCCCTATATCGGCTTGCTTCGTATGTTCCACCAGGCAGCGCATTTGATGTATACAAAGCACATGCTGATACCATAATCTCTCTTGTTTTACGAAACCTAAATGATGACCACCTCTGCATGCTTGGTGACTTCAACTTTTGTAATATTCACTGGTCAACAAATGTTTCCAGTTATGGTCTCACACCCAATAATCTTTCTTCGAATCATGAACTGATTTCATTGATAATTTATTGAGTCTCAATTTAAAGCAAATTAGTAATTGCGTTAATGCCCTATATAGATTATTGGATCTAGTATTTATAAGTGACAACATTAATTATGAAGTCAGTGAATGCTCTAATGCAGTTAATCCTAAGGATAGGCATCACCTACGCCTGGTCATTACTTGTAGTTTTTACTATTATGCGACGGATACTTCAGATAGCAGATTAACGTTCAATTTCAATTCGTGCGACTTTCCTAGATTTAACGATTTTTTAATGGAAATAAACTGGGACTAAGTACTGGAGGGACTTGATACTTCTAACTACTTCTCCACGTTCAAATCCATTCTATTTAGTCACTGTTTGGATAAAATTCCGGTAAAGCGAAAGAGGCCGTAGAAACTTCCGTGGTATTCGAAAGAATTGAAAAAACTGATGAACATAAATAATAAATACTTGCGTAACTTCAAACGCTCAAAGAATCATATATTCTTTACTAAGTACAAGCACTATTTAAAGATATCACTGGCTTACAGCCAAAAGGCACCAGAGACGCCATTATGAAATTCCTATGAAAAATCACCCCCTGATTTCGAAAATCAAGGTTATTTATTTTAAATTATATAGTAACGTTTTTGAGATATTTACGAATAACTGTTTTTTCCAAAATGGGTCCACTTAATCATATATATCTCAAGAACGAATTGAGCCATTCCAAAATGGTTTGAAGCTTTAAAAATGTAATAAAATTCTATAAACTGTACATACAACACTTTTTGCTAGGCCCTGCAGATTCAAAGATAACGAACAATCATTACGGATTTTTTCCATTTTTTTGTGAAAATATTTGGCGGCCACCGTGGTGTGATGGTAGCGTGCTCCGCCTATCACACCGTATGCCCTGGGTTCAACTCCCGGGCAAAGCAACATCAAAATTTTAGAAATAAGGTTTTCAATTAGAAGAAAATTTTTCTAAGCGGGGTCGCCCCTCGGCAGTGTTTGGCAAGCGCTCCGGGTGTATTTCTGCCATGAAAAGCTCTCAGTGAAAACTCATCTGCCTTGCAGATGCCGTTCGGAGTCGGCATAAAACATGTAGGTCCCGTCCGGCAAATTTGTAGGGAAAATCAAGAGGAGCACGACGCAAATTGGAAGAGAAGCTCGGCCTTAGATCTCTTCGGAGGTTATCGCGCCTTACATTTATTTATTTTTTATTTATTTATATAAAAAATATTTACTTTGCGAGGAAGGATCTCGAAAACGTTATACTTTTTTGCAGATTTGTTTTTTTCTCTCTATTACAAAAAAAATAAGCTTTCATTTAACAAAATCTATGGACTAATACAAAGTTATAAGAATTATGTAAATATTCCCATTTAATACTTAAGTGCCATACTGGTACATATTTGTTAGTATTCGTATATCAGTTAGTTAGTTTTTGCAGATTTTTTTGTTTTCTCTCTAAGCTCTATTTTATTACAAAAAAAATAAGCTTTCATTCAACAAAATCTATGGACTAATACAAAAGTCGCGATGCGA
>JARSSU010001088.1:0-69215 GCA_029619165.1 Eurosta solidaginis | reverse complement strand
TAAAAAGTTAATTATTAATTTATTATATTTAACTAATATGTAAAAATATTTTATAATTATATTTTTATATATTATATATTAAATATTATAATATATAATTTAAATGATTTTATATAATTATATTAAATATATTATTATATATATTATTATAATTAAAATATATAATTATTATATTAAATTTTTATATATAATAATAAATTTAAATTTATTATTTATATATATTAATTAATAATATTTAATTATAATTATTATATTTTTAATTATATAATATTAATATTTATATAATAATATTTAAAAATATTTATATAATATTTAATTAAGTAAGATTATTAATATTTTAATATATAAATAAATATTAAATTTAATATATATAAATAATATTAATATATAAATATTAAATTAATTAAAAAATTTATATATTTTATAATAAAAATTTATATTATTAATATTAATAAATTATATTAAATAAATAAAAATTATATAATATATATAATTAAATATAATATATTATTATTATATTATTTTAATTATATATATAATATATTATTAAATAACTATAAATTTTAAATAATATTTAATTATATATAATATGTTATATTAATATAATATAATATTATAATAAATTATAATATTAAAAAATAATTAATATATAATATATATAAATATAAAAATAATTATAATTTTTATATAATAAATATAATATTTTATTAATTATAAAGTATTATATATATAATATTATATATAAATAAATAATTAATTATTAAAAAATTTATATAATATTATAATATAATGAAAATATATTTATTAAATAAATATATTTATTATTTTATAAAAAAATATATTAATTAAAATAAATAAATAATAATAATTAATTTTATTTTAAATTTTTATTAATAATTATAATAAATTAAATTAATAATATAATTTAAATTTGTTGTTTTTGTATAAAATTTTAATAATAAATAAAGTACATAACATTAAGATAAAGTAGTATGAAAGAGGTGAGAATTAGGAGTGTATGAATAAGTTTATAATCATTAGAGGAATATACTAATAAATAGCTATGAGAGAGAGGATATTATTGGATATATAGAAGTTAGTGAATGAGATGAAATGATGTAGTAATTTTGTATAAATTAATGAGAAAATAATAGGGAGTATTTATAAACTGATATAAGTTAATGATATGTATGAATAGAGATATTAATTAGTAAGCATGATAAAATAAGTGAAGGGGAAGATTATAAAAAGAGAGATTAAAATGTGATGAGATATTTATATAATGAGGAAATTGAGAAAGGGAAAAAGAGAATAATAATGGAGAGAGATATAGAGTATGTTTAATGGAATTATTTGGGGTTAAAGAGAGTGTATGATAGATAAAGTTGGACTGATCAGAAGATATATGATAATTAGATATAGTAATTTAAAAGAGATAGATAGATAAGATTTAGAGAATATAAGTTGATTAGAGTTAGATATGAACGTTGTATAAATATAATAAAAAGAAATTGTTAGTAATAGGATAGAGGAATTATTGTAAACAGAAGATAAGTATAAGAAGATTAATAAGATGATGAGAACTATATTGAGAGAAATGAAGAATTAAGAATGAAAGATGAGACTGATAGATAATAGTAGGTATTTATGTGTAGGAAGAATGATTTGGGTAAAAATGAAGGAAAAGTATAGGTGATTTAAAGATGGGGAAATTAATGTTAAGATAAATATAGTATAAATTAATATGTATTTAATAAAATGGAAAGAGAAATAAGGAAGAAAGAGAGATGTGTGGAGTAGTGGAAGTGGAGAATATGTGATATATTAAAAAAGATAAGATATATGTTTATGTTGTGGAATGATAATTAATTGGTGAAGAGTATATTGATATATTAGTAGTCAATAGTAAATATGCAAATAGATTAAGTAAGTAGAGATAGGGGAGGTGAGAATGAGGAGAATTGAAATAGTGTAATAGAATAAATAGTTAAATTATTATATAATGCTAATTAGTGCAGAAGATGAGGAGAAGGAGTATTAAATATTTAATTATATAAAGGTGGACGAAAGAGAAGTGAGTTAATAAGATAAGATAAGATGGATATAAAAAGACGAAGTTTATGATTAAATGGATATGATTGGATAATATAAGTACAGTAAAGAGATGGGATTAGGATGATATATAATATTTATATAGAAATGAAAAAAAGAAGCATAAGAAGAGAAAAGTAGAAATAGAGTATGTATATTAATTAAGAGAATTAATAGAAATAAAAAATATATAATTGGTATATACGGTAAAATAAATGAAGTTGAATATATAATAGATGTAATACTGATTATAAAAGTAATAAATTTTATATAAGATGAGAAGTTAGATAGAAAGCGTTAAGTATTTTGGAAGTATGTTAGTAGTGTTAATATTATTAATAATTTGGAATTTATATTAAATAAAAAAAAGAAAGAAGAGGTAGGTGAATATTTAGAGTAGTAGGAAAGTAATTGATAAGAAATATAATGATTAAGAATAAGAACATAGTAAAGTTGGAAAGTAATGGAAGTATAAAAATGAATATAGAATTTGAATTAGAAATATAAGATATTATATTATGAATTAAGGTTAGTATGATAAATGAAGAGAGATAGTTAGAAATGTGGAAGAATGTGAATTGGTAAAATAAAGTTAATATATATATAAGATACTAAAATCACGGAAATGGTATGATATATAATGAGTGGGAGAGGAGTAGTGAATATTAATTTAATATGAGAGAAATTTATGTTAAGTAAAGAGGAAAAAGAGAGAAAGAGTAATGGTTGATGTGAGTGAAAGAAATATAATTGAAATAAAAGAACGAGGTATATGAGAGAGTAATGTTATGAAGGAAGTGAGTATGTAAGATATAGTTAGAAGATGTTTATATATTGTGTAAAAAGTAGGATGAGTAAAAAGGATACAGTCTTTCTTGAATTTATAAGAGAGTGTATAATGAAGTTGTGGAGTAGGAAAGAGGGTGTGGACGATATTTATGATAGATAAATTAAATTAATAATAAATGAGTATGTAGATGTTGAAATTAGAATGAAATAGATAAATAAAGATACGAAGGTTAATGTTATAGATATATATTTGATAAGTAGAGAATTATGAAATAATGATTTGATAGTGGTGATATAGTAGAGTGTGATAATAATATGAATATTATATATTGGAAAGATGTATGAGAATTAAATAATGTGATATAGTGGCAGATAGATTAATGATAGGAAATATATTATTTGGATGTTATGTGTATGAAGATGATAGAGGAACAGAAGTTAAGTTATAGGTATTGTAAAATATTAGACAATAAGTTAAATAAAAAGATAAAAATAGGTCTAAATTGAAGGTGTGGTGAAAATATATTATATTTATGAAAAAAAATAGTATATAAAGGGATGTGGAAATTATATAGGATGGATAAAGAGGAGTCAATTAGATATTGAAATATATGGATTTATATAGTAGAAGCATAAATTTTTGAAAAATATATAGTAAGAAAACTTTAGAAAAACGAGGAGATGATAAAGATGTGGAGTTAGATAACTAGTATTAAGAAGATATGAGAGATGAGTGTAGAAGGTGGTATAAGATAGCGAGAGGCAAGAAGAACGTAAGCTGATGATATAGGAATATATTAATAGGTAAGGAAGGAGAAAATAGTAGAAATGATGGAGAAATAAGAAGTTGGGATGATTTTAAGATAGTAGGTTTCTCTGCCGGTAAGCCTCGGCGCTAAGTGAGGTAAAAAAAAATGATGGTTATGGAAGAAAGGATATAAGAGTATAAGTTATAGTATAGAGTGTTGAAGATTGATATAGATTATTAGTATGTATATAATAAGGAATGAGATAACGAGGTATAGGATAAGAGATAGGTAAAGAATAGCAAGGGAAGTGTTATAGAGAATGTATATATGTAAGAAGTGAGTAAGATGTTAATGAGTAATAGAAGAATTGCAGTAAAGAAGTGGATGATGATAAAGAGATATTGAGAAGTTATTTATATATGGATAATATTTGAATGAAAATGAAGTAGAAAGAGGGGGAAGAGAATAAAAATATAGGTTTAATAAGTGAATGTAATGGTAGGTAAATGAAAGATAATGGGTATGAAATTATTGAGAAATGAGAGAGAAATAGGGGTAGACGTAGTAATAGATATATTTAATATGGTGTTAAGATAGGATGAGATAGAAGTGTATTAATTATATAATATAATTAATGTAGGATAGGAGGGAAAGAAATAATATTAAAAAGATGATTAAGAAAATAGTAGTACATGTTAATATAGTTAATAACTTAACTGTGAGTGATAATGTGAGAGACTATAGAATATGGAATTTAATTATATAGTTTAATATTAATAAGAAAATATCTATAAATAAAAATTTAGGTATGATGAGAGATGTGTAATATTAGTTGTATTTAAGAGTACGATTAATATGTATAAATTGAAAATCCTGTGTGAAATTAGGATCTATTGAGAATATTAGATTTAAGATTAATTGTTTAAGTTAGTTTTAAAGAGTTAAGAAGATAGTAAAAGGAGCGAATCATAGTTTAAAGGTAATATTATATAAATATGACAGATAATTGTTAGGTTAGAATGGAGAAGTAATGGGAAGTGTATAGAAATATTGTGTATAATTAAGATGTAAATAAGATGAAAATAAATGAGATGAAGTAGAAATATTGTGTTATGAGCAAAGATAGAAGTAAGGATTATAAAATAAATAATTATAATAGTAATAAAAGATTTTAGATGTATTAAAGGGACTATTGAATTGAGGAATTATTTGAAGACTAATGTTGTATGGAGTAGGTATGGTAATGAATATGATGAAATTTGGAGTAATATTATATGTGGTAAAGTTGGAGAAATAGAAGTAAAGAAATATTTTGAAATTAATAATAAGATGAGTGATGATATAAAAAGAGTAGATAAGTTTGAATAGTAGATAAGGAGGATATATATCGAAAAAGATTATAACCCAGGAATAATAAGAGTATAATTAAAGATATATATAATTAAGAATAGAAGTTGAGTAGATTAAGATAAAAATATATATGGTGAGTTATTAATTTAAATATAAATATATAGATTTAAATTTATATGGACTAAAGATATGTAATAAATGATAATAAAGGGTGTAGTAAGTACGATCAGTAATTTATTATAATGTCATATAATAAATATTAGTTAATAGGTGATAATAATGAGAACGTAATGATTAAATTAAGTGTAATAAGTGGAATAAATATAATTAGTAAGGAATAAAATAGTATAAATATTAATATTATATGATGAAATAGAGTAAAATTATATATATTATAATTAAATTTATACTTATAGAGAATTGATTATAATATAGTTAAAGGAAAAAATATAATGAATAAAAAGTTGATTAATTGAAGTAAAATAAAAAAAGAATAGAAGTGAAAAATAAGGAGTGAGTTTGTGGAAGAAATGTGTAGATAATATCGATGATAAAATACTAGGAACAATGATGAAATGTAAAAAGAATAAAGGAGGTAAAGAGGAGAATAAAGTTTTATATTTTTAAATTAAGTGGATATAGTATAAAAGAGTAATTTGTGAGAAGAGTGTGATTATATAAGAGGTATAAGTGAAATAATTATTATTTATTAGAATTTGATATAAATATGAAAGGATATTATATATGTTTTTTGGGGGATGGTTTTTAATATGAAATTATATATTAAAAATAGTAGAATTTAATGAAAATAGAAATTTGATAATATTGATATAGTGAAATTGATATAACAGTAATTCAAATATAAGATATTAAGATTTAATATATTTAAAAATGATATAGATAATTTATGATAAGAATATAAAAAATTTTTAATTAGGTAATAAATTGATAAAAGATATATGATAATGGGTTAATATTTAAAGAGATAGAATAAAAAAATATATTAAGTATAGTATAATATATATATATTAATGATGATTGAGATATTTAAATAAAGTAATGGAAATATAATAGTTATATTGGACATAATGTAGGGAGTGAATATTTAGTGATAATATGAAAATAAAGGGATATTAGTATGATATTTTTTTTTGAATGTGAAAAGGAAAGTAATATATAGTATTTATGACATATTAATATATATATAAATATATAATTATAATAAATGTGAGAAAGTAGGAAAAGATAGGTTAATATATAGTAATATAAAGAGGTAATAGTAATAATAGAAAGATATAATGATAGATAGTAGAGATTAAGTATATTATTTAATTGTGTAGAAAGAATATTTATTTATTAATATTATATAATCAGGAAGTTTGATATATACAAGATATAGATTAATTAATGAAGTGAAATTAACTGATAATAATATTAGATGTTGTGATTTAAATATAGTTAAAAGATATTATATAATATAGGAAATAGGAGTATAATATTTGTGTAGAATGTTTTATTAAATTATTGTATTGATAATTAAGGTAAAATAGTAGAAGTAAATGTGATAATACAATTAAAAATATATATAGATTCTACAAGTGAAGGTTAGAGATATTATAGTATGGGGTAGTGATAAATAATTGATAGTAAATAAATATAGTTTTGTGAGAATTAAGAATGATATAATGGAATATTAATGTATAAATATAAGACAGATAACAGTGTATTAAAATTGATTATATAATAAAATGATATACTTAAAGATTAAGAGAGTAGGGTGATAAATGCTAAGTGAAGAGAGAATAAATTGAGTTTTATATAGATGTTTAGTAGATGTATAATTAGAAGATAGGTGTTAATAAGTTGTGAATGGATAGAATTGATATATATGTTATAGTATGTAGAGGTTTATTATAGTAAGATAATTGTGTAAGTATATGTAAATAAGAATTTATAAAAATTAAATGATGTATTATAAAATTAATATATATAGTATAAATAAAGATAGAAGTGTGGATAACGTTTTATTTATAAAGAACTATGAGAAGAAAGAAAATATTATTTTAAGTATTGTAATTTTATTGATTATATCACATGTAAGAGAGTACATAGTAGTATGAAGGTAAAGATGGTATTAAAGTATATGAAGTATGTAGAGATTAGATTAAGAATAGAGAGTGGTTAATGGTAGTTTGAGTAGGGGAAGTGATGAGCTATAATAAATAATATTTTTTAGTTATAGACGTAAATTGAAATAATGTATCAAAGGGGTAGATGTTGAGATAGGGAGATTATGATTGTATATAGAATTTTAAATTAGATGTGAGAGTAGATAGTAGAAGTAAGATGATGCTAATAATATGTAATATTAGTATCTAGGATACTTAGGAGTGATATATGAGAAGGTAGTGAGGTATAATATAGTGGGGATGGAGAGATATGAGTTTTAGTATTATAGATAAAGATGTAAAGAGAAGAATTGGGAAGTATGAGGAGATAGTGTAATAACGAGTAGTAATTTAGAATAATGTATATAATGTAATTATATATGGTAAATTATGAAGAAGTAGAAAGAAGGTAGAAAGATAGGTTGATAAAATATTAAAAATATAGAATGGATAAGAATAGTAGATAAAGCAGTTTGGGGAGATGCAAATTATTATAACAATATTAAATTAGAATGAATAGGTCGTATAAAATTTGATAAATAAGAGGATAGGTGAAAGCTAAAATGAGATTAGATAGTTTGAGGAGTTATGAGTAAGCTGTTTATTTTATTGAAAGTAATTGTTAGGAATGGAGTGGAGATAGTGATAGGGAGAAGAAAAGAGAAAGATAAAGCGGGAATAATGGAAAGAGTTATAGATAGAATATATGATATAGGTAGAAATAGAGTTTATATAATGAAGGGAAGAATTGATTGTAAAGGGATGAATATTAAGTAATATATAACTTACGAAGGAAAAGTGTATGATTGAAGAGATGAGTTTTAATATAATGGGGTATATCGTTGATAGTATTAATAGATAGTATGGAATGAATATATAATAGTGATATAAGCAGTTTTGTATATATGAGAAATGAGAGAGGTGTGTATTAGAATGTTAGAAGGTTGGTGAATAATAATTGGAAAGTAATAATTAATGTAAGAGGTGGGTGGAGAAAATGAAAAAAAATAATAGGATTGAGAAAAGAGGAAGAATGTCTAATTAATTATTTTAAGTTATATTATATATATATGTTAGGAGTAGTAATAAAAGGAGAAATCGTTAATAGGGAGGGAGATATGATGTTAATAAGAATAGTATTTTTAATTAAGAATAAGATGAATATATAATATGTTAAATGTTGTGTGAAAAATAGAAATATATATTTAATAAATGAGGGGGGGTTGGGGGTGGTGTTTTATATGATAAGGAGATAGAAATGATATATGAGAGTGGATATTTATTGAAATAATAATATAATTTATATGTGATTAGAAAGAATGAAAGGAAATAGAGAAGAATAATGAAATGTTAGTAATAAATTTTTAAATATAAAAGTGAAAAGAAGTTAAGAGAAGATAAAATTGTAGTTGAGAAGATAAGAATAAATATATTTTGTAAATAAATTATGAGAAAAAGAATATATATAAAATAAGAAATTTATGATGTGAGGGAATATTATTAATAGTGGATAAGTATAAACTTTATTATGAGAAATATAGATGTAATGGCAGAGAAATAGTATATTGAGGATATATTTATATATTTAATTATATTATGTAATTAAATAAAAGATGTGGGTGAGAATAATATCAAGATATTACTTATATGATATTGGGAGTGTAAGTTGTAATTTATGAGTATTATATAGAGAAACCCAGATATGAAATGTAGATAATGATTTAAGTAGTAAAATGATAGAATTTATAGTAGTGTTATTAATTAAGTATATTTATTATTAATATAATGGAATTGTTTAGAAATGACATTGAGATATATGGAATTAGGTGATATATTATAAAATAATTTTAATGATAAATGTGAAAAAGTTATAGATAATTAGGAAAAAAGAAAAAAGTAGTATGTGTTTATAGAAATTTAGTAAAAGAAATAATAGAATGAAAGTAGTAATGAAGTAAATAGATGTAATATACATAATTGAATATGAATAATGTTAGAGAAAGAGTGAGCGAAAAGGAGAGAGAATTAGTAAAGTAATTTATGTGTGATGTAAATATATGTATATCATTTGTTGTTAAAAAGAATGTGAGGAAGAAATAAGTAGAGTAATTAAGGTAATATAGAATTTATAGGTGTAAGATAAAGTATTGGATAAATATTGATGGGTGATAGAGAATGGATAGGTTTTGTTATATTAAGTATATTATTTAATTAAATAATTATGATTTTGTAAGAATATAGGAAAGATAAAGTGAAGAATTCAAAAATATATATGTAAGAAAATGAAATATATTATATGATACTTAGAAAATAGTATACGATGATGAATTAATGTAAAAAAATAGGATGGTTTTAGTAACTATTTTAATAAATTTAAATAATTAGATTAGAAATGACTAATTAAGTGTGATAAAGAGATTAGAGAGGGAGAGTCTTGATAAAAAATATATGTATAATTTAAATATAATTAGAAGAAGAGAAATGTGGTGTGTTTATTAAGTAGAGAGAGAAAATTAGTAGTAAGTTTTATAATGTAGAATAATAGATCTAATTGAGGAGAAGAATGAGGTGTAATAGACAGTAAAGGAAAGGTATGAGATTCTTTCCGTATTGAAGATTGATATGAGAATATGTTTAAATAATAAATATAGTATAAAAACTAATATTAGGACTTGAATGATTGGATTATGATATGTGCTTGTTATAAATAATATATTAATTATACTTAGGTAATATTAAGATTAATTATGAAATATAGTGGTTAATTGTGAAGGTGGGAAGTGTAGATATATTATATAATGAGATATAGATATAAATAAATTATATAGAATTATAAGAATGGAGAAGAGAATAAGAGATGTAAATATATAGGTAAATTATATATAATATATAGTGAAGATGTTAGAAGTGATATGAATATAGTGAGAATTAAATATATATATATTAAAATATAATATTTAATTATGAATAAATAGGAGGATGTTGGAGATATGAAAAGAATGATATTATTAGTAAATATATAGATTATAATAAAATAGAAATGGTGTTAAGTATGCAAAGAATTATGAAATAAAGCAGGAGCAATAGTGTTTATATATATAATTATTATTGATTGTAGTTGATATAGAGTATAATAAAGATTTTAGTATAGTTATGATATGATATTATGATAATCTAATTAAATTAAAAAATGTAAGGTTAATTGTAGTTAAATAAATAGTATGTAGATAATAAAATTGGTATGAAATATATAATTTATAAAAAAAAAATTTTTAATTAATGTAAAGTTGAGGTATGGATTATGTTGCTAGTAATAGACTAGAAATAGAAATAATTATAATAATATTATTAACATAGTTATAGGGATTTAAAGTTTTATGAGATTATTTTTTTTTTTTGTGTAAGACAATTAAGTTAATATAAGTTATATATTAAGGTAAAATATTGTGGAAAAATAAAGATTTTATAATGTGGTGGTATAGTATTATATTATATAAAAAAAATATAAAACAATATTTATTAGAATAAATGAGTAGTATGAATTTATATTAAAGAAGTGATTGTGTATATATAAATAATATTATTTTATAATAAGATATATTATTATAGCCGTAGTGTTTTTATGGGTTGGTGAATAAGATAAGAATTTAGTTAATAATAATTTAATTAATTTTGATTAGGAAAATATATAGATGAAAAGTTTTAAAGCAATATATTAAGTAAGATATGTATATTATGGTGTTTAGTATATGAATAGATAAAGACGATTGAATGGATGATTATTATTATAATTATTATTATTTATAATAATAATTGAAGTATAAGTTGTGTTAAGTTAATAAATTTGGAATTTGAGATGGTATAGATAGATGAATATATATACGTTATAAAAATAATGTATTATGTTATAGTGAATAAATGAAGTAGAATATGATATAATATTATATACGTGATGATTATTATATATTATAATAATAAATTATTGAGTATTGGAGAGTGAATGAATTAAATATATATATTTAAGGTATAATGATATATATAGTATCTTAAGAGTTATAGATCAAAATAGACGAGTTTAATATACTTATAATTATATATATTTTATTTATATTTTTTTATAATAGAGAGAATATAGGTATTATTAGAAACTTGTATGAAGATGAAAATTAAGAAATTAAAATTATAATGTAGAATATAAAATATAATGGAAGTAATTGAAAAAGATGAGAAGAAATTTTATGTATTTGATGAGGTTATATATATGTAAGTATATATATATATGTAAAATAAATATTTATATGAAGTAATACATGAGAATTAGATAATTACATTCAATTAGAAAGGAAAATTAATATTTTGAATTATATTATTAGTTTGATTAATTGTATGTAGATATCTTATATAGAATAGTTGATAGTTAATTTATGAATGATAAAAGAATATAGATAAGTGAGAATATAGAGATAATGTTAAATAGAGATAAGAGAGATTATGAAATATATTATAATAGATAAAATTAAGTATAAGAGATAAAATAAATATATAACAGATGGATTGTATAATTAAATATAAATTTGATATTAAAATAAAGCTATAGTAGTGGAATATATAGTAAGATAGAAGATTAAGATAATGATATAAGGAATTTATATATAGTTCAGAAATATAGTTATGATTTTTTTTGGTGAGATTAGGTAGATTTAATTGGTGATATTTTGATTAATTTTAATAGTAAAGAATAAAGAAAGAATGTAGTCAGTAGATGTGAGAAGATTAAATATGATTTAATATCTGTTGTATATTAGTAAGTATTGGGAGTATGATGGGATGGAATGAAGAAAAATGTGAATAAAATTAATAAATTGTTTAATTTTTAAGTGATAGAGGTGATTGTTAATTAAGATGTGAAATATATTAGGAAGGAAGAGTGAAAAGATAAAAAATATTTTTATATAAAGGATATATTGTATATGAGAAGTGTTTTGTTTTGGATATATTATAATTACATAATATATATAAATTATATAGTATATTTTGATTAGTAAAAGAGAATATTATATTAGTAGTTAAAGAAAAATTATTAGTAAAATATATGAAAAAAGGAAAAATGAATATGGGTTTATATTGTAGATAAGAAATGTTAAGAAAGTCTAATTAGTAAATTATTTAATACGAAATTATAAATAAATAATAATGGAGAAAGTGTTATTTGAATATTGTGATGAAGGAATATTATAATATTAATATAGAGTATATATGATGGATATAGAATAAATAAGACAGGTTTAAGATTGAAAGAGTCAGAATATAAAGTATATAAATATATTATGATTTTTTTAAATAATTAATAGTAATATGTAGTTTGGAGGTTATAAGATAATAAATTATATATATATGAGAGTATAGATGTTAATGTATGTGTTAATAAAAAATTTGTATTATACTATGTAAGTAAAGTAATAATATATATTATGTGATAAAATAAAGATTATGTGGGATGATAGTATTTAATGAAATATATATTTACAATGTATTATATATATATATAAAAATAATAAAATTTTATAAGATAAATATATGAAGTATGTTTATAATAAAAAAATTATTGTATCTTTATATATGATATGATAAATAGATAATAAAAAATAGAATATAGGTATTACTTTAATTATATAATTATTTATATGAGAGATGGATAGAGTAAGTTGATGTAATTAAATGAAAAAGTAATGTATGATGATTTAAAAGTAAGGTAATTAATTATTTAATTTATAATGTATTAAAAGATGAAATTATAGAAACTATGTTATATTATATAATTATATACTAGATAATATAATAAATTAGAGTAAAATATATAATTATTTTATATTTTGTATAATGAATGAAATTATTATTTAATTTGAATATTTATATAGATTAAATAAATGAGAGTAGTATAAGGTAAATGAAGTAGTGATTTATTTTAGGATTTAAGTTAATTTTAATATTATATTATGGATTAAAGTAGAGTAGTGGTATATTAATAAGAGAAATATTAGTAAATCAATATATATTAAAATTTATAGTTAGTAGGAATGAATATAAAGTTTGAGTTATAGATAGTAAGATACGAAAGAAATATATATAATTAAAATATAATTATATATGAAATATATGAGAAGTAGGAATTTAAATAATTGTAGGTATTGTAATTATATTATAATAATAGATAATATATATAAAATAAATAGTGTAAAATGATATTTTCGGGCTTTAAGAGATAATAAGATTATATGATAAGATATTAAGTAAAGATAGATGAGAATATAATTATAAATAAGAAATATTAAATATATTAATTATAATTTAAGATAATATATGATAATTAATTGATAGATAATAAGTATTATATTTAATGATTATATATATTATATAGTTAATATTAAAAATATTATATTTATATATATGTATATTTTATTTATAGAAAGATATAGAAAAATGAAAGTATTAGTTATAGTATAATATAGTTTATTTAATAATAAATTATGTAAATGTAAATATTGATTATATAATATTTTTTATTAAAGTGATTAAGATAATAATTAATAGATATATATTTGTTAAATTTTGTATATTATTTAATAAAAAAATTTATATAGAAATTAAATATTTATTATAAATAATTAGTTAATAATTAAATAAATTTATTTTTAAATTTATAAAATTGTTATAATAGTAGATATATAATAATATTTAATTAATAATTATATATTATATTATATAGATAAAAAATGTAGAAATTTTATCATATTATATTTGTATGGTAATATATAATGTAGATTTATATAATAAAATTATATTTAAGAAATATTATGTAAGAATGGATTATTATAATATAATTTTATATATTATAAATTTATTTAATTAGTATTATTTTTTTTAAAAGAATGATATGTAATATTATTATTTTAATTTTTAATATGTTAATATATAAAATAATATGTAATTTGATTTACGGATATGATTAAATTATTATATATTGTAAATAAATTAATTATTATTAATAAAGTAATATAATCTATAAAATATATTATATATAATTATTTAGTTAATTATTTATATATAATATATATATAAATTTATTGAATTAATATATTAGATTATTGTTATATATAGTTATATTATATATTTAATATAAAATTATTGATAAAAAGTATAAATAGATGTATATAAAAATATATAATATTAATATTTATATTTAAAAATTAAAATATTAAAATTTAATTAATATGTTAAATTATATTATTAATATAATAAGAATAATATTATTTTTATAATTAATTATAATGTTAAATAATATGAGTTATGAATAAAATATTATATAATATAATAAATATTAAATATATTTATTTAAAATGATATAAATTATATAATTATTATAAAATGTAATTATAGTTTAATATATAATAGTTAAGTAATTAGTAACAATGTTTTTTAAATAATATATTTTGTATAGAATAATTTATTTATAATAAAAATTGTATTAATATATAATTGAATATATTAAAATTAATATATAAGATTTAAATGATAGTTAAAATATTAGTAATAATATATATAATAGTTAAATATTAAAAAATTTATATATTTTAAATATTATATTAATAATGTTGAATATAAATGATGAAATAAAAAAAATTATTATATATAAAATTAAATTTATATGAAATTATGTGTAATATTTTTTATTAATGGAAATATATTTAAGATGATAATTTTATATATATATTAATTTTAGTATTATTGATATTAGTATTTATAGAATTAGTATATTATTAATATAAATATATATGATTTATATTAGAATTATGATAATTTTAAGTTTGTAAGATAATTTTAATGTAAAAAATATTGTAATATTAAATATATAATTATAATATAGTATATATATATTAATAAAAAATAGTTTATAAATAAAATTTTTATGGATATATATAAATTATAATTATTTTATTATTATTATATTAATAATATTATTAATATAAAATTAAATGTATATTAATATTGTATATTATAAATTAATAATAATAATTTAATTTATTATATAATATTATAAATATATTTATATTAAAAATTATAATATGAAGTAATAAAGAATAAATATTATAATAATAATATATTAAATTTATAATATAAATAATAATATAAATAAATTATATTAGTATTATAATTTATTATTAAATAATAAGATTATAATATTAAATTTATAATGTTTTAATAAATATAATATTAATATATAGTAATTATTTATTTAATAAATTTATAGTTAAATAATAAATAATTATATTTATAAAATATTTTATATTATAATTTAAATAATAAATGTATTTTTTTAAAAATATTTGATAATGTAAATAAAATTATATTAATTTATAAATTAAAATATAATATTAAAAATATATAAATATATGTTTATTTAATAATTGATTAATATTTGTAAATAAATAAATATAATGTATGAAGTTATAAATAATATATATATTATTATATATGAAATTTATAAATTTATAAATTATTATTAAATATATATTTATTAATAAAATAATAATAATAATTATAAATAAATATATATAGTAAATTAAAATATATATAAAGATTTATATTATAAAGATATATAAATTAAATATACAATTATTTATAATTTAATTATATTATTAATATATATATATAATAATTATAGTTTGTAATATATAATATTTAAAATATAAGTATAATAATAATTATGATTATTAGTAGATATATTTATAAAAGAAATTATATATATTAAATATATATAATATTAATTAAATATTTTTATATAATAATGTATTATAATATAAATATAATAATAATGATTAAATGATTATAAATATAAAATAGATATTAAAGTTTAATAAGTTAAATTAAGATTATAATAATATTAAGAAATTATATTATTAATTAAAATTTGTTTAATATATATTAATTTATATATAAGAATTTTTAAATATAATATATATTGATATTTTTTATAATATATTTATATAAATATAATAATATTATAGAATATTAGTTATAAAATTGAATAAATTAATAATATAAATATTTTTTATTTAAAATATTATTAATATATAAATTAGTAAATATGTAATAGTTGTTATATTATATTCATAAAATAATGTAAAGAAATATTATGTTAAATATAGAAAGAATATATAATATATTATTTAATATAATAATTATAAAGAAATTGAAATATAAAATATAATTTTGTATAAAAATGTTATATTGAGATATGATGATAATATATAAATAAATTATAATTTATTATGTAAATATTATAATAGTTAGTTAATATTAATTTATAAAATTAATATAATATAATAAATTATGTATAATAAATTGTAATATAAATGAATATATATAGATGTATATTAAAATAATAATATATATTATATTATTTAATTATAATATAATAATGTAATAATTTATAAAAATATATATTTATAGTATAATTAAATTATATTAGAAAATTAATTTATATATATTAATAAGATAAATAAATTTATAGTATTAAAAATAAAATTATAAAATAAGAAAAATTATGATATTTATATATTATAATATTAAATTGTATATAAGTAATTATTTTATTATGAGTTTATAATTATATAAAATAAATTATTTTAATAAGGTTTATTAAATTTAATTAATATAATAATATTATATTTATATATAAAAAATATAATGTTGAATAATAATATTATATAATGGTACTATAAAATTATATTATGTAATAAATTGTATATAAAATATTGATATATTATTATATATTAATAATATTAATTATTTATATTATATAGAATTATAAAAAATTAATATGAAAATATTAATATATAATAATAGGTTTTATAAATAATTATAAATTAATTTATTATATAAATTATAAATTTTAATTTTTAAAATTTTATGTATTTATTATTATAATATATATATTATATGTATATTTTTATAATTTATAAATTATTTTTTTTTTATTATAAATATAAGTAATATATATTATATATAATTAATTTTATTATATTAAGAATTTATTTATTTAAAAATTATATAAAATAATTAGATTATTATTTATTATAATAATATATTTTAGTAAATTATTTTTTTAAAAAAAAATTAATTAAATATATAATTATAATTATTAATAATTAATAAATTTTATAATATTATAAATTATAAATTATATAAATAATTTTAATTAAATTAAATTAATATTATAAATTATTTTATAATTATAAAAGAAATAATATTATTATTTATATTATATATATTAAAAATAAAAAATTTAATATAATTATTTATAAGAATATTTTAAATAATAATATAATAAAAATTTGTAATTATATATTATAATTAATATATTTTATAAAATATATAAATTATTTATTAAAATATTATTTTTTAATATATAATAAAAATAGTATATTTAGAATTTAAAATATATGAATATAATTAATTATTATTTATATTAATTATATAAATATTAAAAATAAAATATTTTAATAATATTTATAATTTATTATATATATAATTTATATATTAATATTATATATTTAATATTTTGTTTATATATAAAAATTTAATTATTTATATATTATAAAAAAATAGATAAAATATGTTAAAATTAATATAATTATTATAATATTAATATAAATATAATATATAAAAAATTAATTGTTATAATTTTTTATAATATAAATAAATATATTAAATAATTTTAATATAATTAATTTGTTTGAATTTATTTGATTATTATTATTATAAATAAATTAATTATTTTATATATATATTTTTATAATTAATATATTAGTAATATTTAATATTATTTAAATATATATTAATGATAATATTTATAAATATAATAAAAAGTAATTAATATTTTATATGTATATATAAAATTATATATAATTTATATAATATATTATTATAGTTATTTATATTTAATATTAATATTATAATATAATATTATTAAAAAATAATTATAAAATTAATAATTAATATAAATAATAATAAAATAAATATATTATTTTTTATATAAATAATATATTTAATATATAAAATATTATTATATTAAATATATATTATTTAAATTATATTAATAATATTTTTAAATTTAATTATATATATAATTAATAGTAATTATTTTAATATGATAATATAATAAATTAATTTATATAAAATAAATATATATTAATATAATTATATAATTATAATAATAATATAATTATTTATAATTAAAAATTTTAATAAATATTAATATATTAAATAAATTTATTAATTAAATTTAATTTAATAATTTAATAATTATATATAAAATAATATAATTATAATAATATATATTAAAATTATATTATATTATTAATATTTATATATATATAAATTTTATATTTATATATATATATATAAAAATATGTAATTAAATATTTTATTATTTTTAATTAAATAAATTTATAATTAAATATAATTAATATTTTTTAATAATTAATAAATTATAAAATATATATATAATTTATTAATTATTTTATTTAATATAAATAAAAATATTAATAAAATATGTATATTAAACTAAGATAATAAATAATTAATTATATATATAAAATAATTATATATAAAATAATATAATATATATATAATTATTAAATTTAAATATATTAATATATTTTATATAATTATATTTAAAAATAAATTAATAAATTATATATTTATTATTTAAATTATAAAAAATATATTATATATATATATAATTTTAATGTTTATTTATTAATTAATTTTATTATATATTTTAAATATTTTTTAATATATATTTATAAAATATTTAAATATTATAATAATATAATATAATATTATAAATTTATAATATTAATATAATTATTTTTTATTATATAATATAAATAAATTTTATTAAATATATTTTTTAAAATAAATTATATAAAATTTATAATTTTAATTAAATATTTTTAAAATAATATATTTTTATAATATTAAAATATATTATTAATTATATATTAAATTATAATATATATAAAATTAATTATAATATAATTATAAAATTTAATAATTATATATATATAAAAAATTAGTAATATAAATAATAAAAATATTTAATTTTAATTTTTAATATATTTATAATAATAATAAATTTATATTTTATTTTAAAATATAATAATATTTAATATATATATTAAAATAAATATTATATTTATAATATTAATAAAAAAATTAATATTAGATATAATTTAATATATTATAATATTTATATAATTTATATATAAATTAATTAAATATATATATATATAATTATATTATAATTAAATTATTAAAAATATATTTAATAATTTAATTTAATTTAAATATAATATTAATATTAATATATTATAGATTAATTATAATTTTAAAATAAATATATTATAATTTTTTATAATAATAAATATTATATTATATTATAATTTAATATTTATTATTAATTAATATAATAATATTATAAATAATTAAATATAATTTTTTTAAATAATATATATAAATATATATAATATATTTTAAATAATATAATTATATATAAAATATTATAAATATAAAATAATTAAAAAATATATATTAATATTAATTAATATTTTATATATTTTTTTTATAATATTTAATAATTTATTTAATTAAAAATATTATATATTATAATAAATTTTATATATAATATATTAATATAATTATTAATAAAATAATATTTAAATATATAATAATAATTTTATAATATATTATATAAATGTATATATATTAAAAATTTAATTATAATATTATATATATATAATATTTTAATAATTATTTATAAATTAAAAATAAATATTATTTATTAAATATTATTTTTTATAAATTATATAATAAATTTTATAAATATATATAATAAATATATATTAAAATTTATAAAAATATAAATTTTTATATAATTATAAATATTTATAATTAAATTATTTTAATAATATATATATAAAATTTATAAATATTAAATTATATATTATTTATTAATATATTTTATTATAATTTTTATTAAATAATAATTTATATTTATTAATATATTATTTTTATAAATATATTATATTAATATTATATATTGATAATTTATTTAATATATTTTTTATATTAATATATAAATAATAAATTATTATATATTAAAATATTTTATATTTTATATAAATTATATTATTTAATAATTTTATTAAATAATATTAATATAATAATATTATAATTAATATATATATAATATTATATAATATTTATATAAATTAAATATTTAATAAATATATAAATTATATAGTAATTATATTATAAATTATTAAATTATTATTTATAATAATAAAAAAATTAAAAAAAATAATTATATATTATATATTATTATTAAATTATATTTTATTATTAATAAAATTAAAAATATTTATTAAAATTTAATATATTTTTAATATATAATATATATTATTTTAAATTATTAATAATATAATAATTTTTATAAATTAAAATTATTTTAATTATTATATAAATTATAATTTAAAAAAAAATAAAAAAATTGATATTTATATATATTTTATATTTAAATTATAAATTTATATTTTTTTTTTTTTTATATGATTTATTATATATATTTTAATAAATTTATTATGTAAATGTTTAATTATTTAATTATATAATATTAATAAATTTATAAAAAATTAATTTATATATTAATAATTAATATTTATAGTTATATTTAATAAAATTATTTTAATTTTATAATATATAGTATATTTATAATAGTATAAATTTTTTATTGTAAAAATATAATAATATATATATAATTGTTATATTTATAATTTTTAATTTATTATTATATTTATTATTAAATTATATAATATATATTTAATATATATATTATATTTATATAATTATAAAATTTTATATAATTTATATAAATATATTTAATTTAAATTATTTTTAATATTTTATTAATAATTTAGTAATTATATATATTATATAAAATAATTTAATTATTATAAATATTATAGATAATTATTAATTTAATATTATTAAATATATTATAAATATATATATTATATAAATGTATATTAAATATTTTAATATATTTATTATAATTAATTAGAATTTATAATTTAATTTATTTATATAATTTAATTATTTAATAAATATAGATATATATTAATATAATATTAATTATAAATTATAAATTTAATTATAATATGATTTAATATAAAATATATATAAAAATTATTAGTTTTTTAATTATAATAAAATATATTTAAAATAATATTATATAAATAATTAAATTTATTATATATAATTAAAATAATATTTTATATTAAAATATTAATATTATATATATATAAATTATTATTTATAATATTAAATTATATATTTATTAATATATTTATTATATATATATATATTATTTAAATATGAATATAATATTATTTATTTATATATTATAATATATATAATATTAATATATTAATATAAAATAATTTTTAATTATTAATTATATATTTAATTATATAATTTATTAATATTATAGATAAAATTTAAAAATATTTTAATATATTATATATTATTATATATATAAATTTAAAATTATATAATATTAATATTATATTATTATAATAAATATTATATAATATAATTAATAAATATATAATGTAAAATTTATATATTAATTAATTATATATAAAATTAAAAATAATAAAATAATTATATTTTATTTATTATTAATAAATATATATATTTTATATATTTATTATATTTTAAATTTTTATTTATTTAAAAGTATTTATTAATTTATATAAATTTATAATATTATATATATTATATTATAATATTATAAATTTTTAATTTAAATATATTAATATTATTATAATTTATATTTTATATTTAGTTTATTATTAATTTTTTTAATATATAAATAATTATATTATATAAATAAAAATATATTTTTAATATTATTTTAATTTTAATTTAAATAATATGAAATATAATATTAATATTATTTTTATTTATATTAATATAAATAATTAATTAATTATATTAATAATTTTTTTTTTATATAATAATATATAATTATTTTAATTAAATATATTAATTATTAATTTATATATATTATAAAATAAATTATATTATTAAATATTATAATTAAAAAATTTATATTATAAATATATAATTTAATATATATAATAATATATATAAATTATATTAAAAAATTTAATAATATAATATAATTTAATATAATTTTATTAATTAAATATATTAATTTTTTTTTTTTTATTTTTTATTTTTTTATATTTATATATTAATTAATATATTATATAAATATAAATTATTTTTATTAATTTATATTAAAAAATATTATATATAGAATATTATAAATATATATTTATATTATTATGATATTATAATATAATTTTAATAAATATAATTATTTTTATTATAATAAATAGTATTATTATAATATTTTTAATATTTATATTATTTTATTAATTTAGTTAAAGATATATTATATATTTAATATAATTATAATAATTATAATTATATATTAAATAATATAATAATAAATTAATAATATTATTATTATTATAATTATATAAATTATATTTATATTATATATATATAATATATATTTAATAATATATAAATATAATTATATAATTATTATTATTAAATATATATTAATATTTTTTATTATATAGAATTAATAATATTTTATATTAATATTTATAAAAATATTAATTAAAATATATATTAATAATATTAATAGAATAATTATTAATTTAAATTATATTATAATATTATTTAATAAATTTAAAAATATTAAAATTAATTAAAATATAAATAAATATATATATTATTTTAATATATTATATAATATATTTTATTATATAATAATATAATAAATTAAATATTAATATTAATATAATAATAAAAATAATAAATATTATTTATATTTAATTTTATTATAAATAAATAATTTATATTTATTTAATATAAAATTTATAAAATTATATTTATATAATATAATAAATATTAATTATTTATAATAATATTTAATAAAAATAATATAAATATTAAAATTAATAATATAATAATTAATATAATTATAAAAATATAATTAATATTTTTATTAAAAATATAAATAAATTAAATTTTATATATATTAAATATATTTAAAAATTTTATTATATATTTTTATAATATTATAAATTAAATAATTATAATTTTATATAATTAAATAAATTAATATATTTATTTTATTTTAAAATATTTTTTTATTTAATATAATAATATATTTTATAATTAATTTATATTAATTAAAATAAAATATATTTTATATTATATAATATAAAAATTATATTAAAATAATATTAAATATTAAAATTATTATTTATTTAATATTTTAATTTAAATTATATAAATTTATTAAATAAAAATTTATAAAATATTAATAATTATATTATTAAAATATTTTAAATTATTATAATAAATAATAATTTTAAATTATTAAATTTAATATAATTATATAATATATATTATATTATAATTTATTTTTTTTTTTTATTAATATTATTATATAATTAATATATAATTTATTTAATATAATAATATATTTATAAATTATAAATAAATTTATTATAAATTTATAAATATAATAATAATTTTAAAATTATATTATAGATATTATAAATTTATATATTATATTTATAATATATTAAATATATTATATATTTATAATATTAATTTAATTAAATTTTAAAATATAAAAAATAAATATATATATAATTTTTTTATAATATTTTATATATATAAATATAATATTATATATAATATATATATAATATAATTAATTTTATATTTATTAATATTTAATCATATTATTATAATAATATAATAATAATATATAATAATAATTTATAATAATTTATAATTAATTATATTATTATTTAATTTTAAATAAATTTTTAATATTTATTAAAATTATATTTAATATTATATATTATAAAAATATAAATATAATAAAATATTATTTAATAATTTTTAATATTATTATATATATTTTAATTATTTTATAATATATTATATTTATTAAATATATATTTTATATATTTTTAATATTATTATTATTTATATTATAAAATATATTTTTATTAATTAATTATATATAATTTTAAAATTTTTTTTATTTATTAAATATAATATATTAAATATATTATAAAAATTAATTATATATTATTTAATAATTTATATTATAATATAAAAATTATATAATATAATAATTAAATATATATATTTTAATATATAGTATATATATATAATATTATTTTAATAAATAATTTATATTAATATATAAATATTATTATTATTAATAATTAAAAATTTAATAAATATAAATTTTAATTTATTAATATTTAATTATTAAAATTATATATAATTATATATTATAATTTAAATTAAATATAATATTATATAATTTATTTAATTATATTTATATATTATATTTATAATTTATTAAAATTAGAATATTTAATATAATTAATATTTAATATAATATAAATTAATTATAAATATAATATATTTTTTTTACTTAAATATTATATATTATTTTATATTTTATATAAAATTATATTATTTTTTTTTTTTAATAAAATTAATATAATAATATTATTATAATAAAATAATTATTAAATATTTTAATATAATATAAATATTTTAATAAATTTTTAAATTTTTAATATATATTATTATTAATTATAATAATAATTAATTAATATAAATTTAAATAATATTAATAAAATTAATTTTAATTTTTATAAAATTAATATATATTATATTAATATATTTATATTAATATTTAAATATTTTATTTTTTAAATAATTAATTTAATTATATTATTAATTTTATAATATATAATAAAAATATTATTTATTTAATATTATAAAATATTTATATATTAATTAAATATATTAAATATATATTTTTTTATATAAATATTATAATATTTTAATAATAAATTTATAATATATATAATTTAATATTTATTTTAAATATATATATATTTATAATTTTTTTATATTAATTATTAATTTTATTATAATATATATAAAAATTATATATTAATATTTAATATTTATAATAAATTTTAAATAATATATATTAATTATATTTATATATAATTAAAATAAAATAAAAATAATTATTATATATTTTATATAATTATAATAATTAAAAAAATTAAAATAATTATATTATTAATAATATAATATAATTAAATAATTTTATTATTATTTAAAATAATATATATAAAAAAAATATATTTTAATTATAATATATAATATATAAATATATTTATTATATTTTTTAATTATTTATATTATTTTTTTATATATATATATTATTAATATTTTAATATATATATATAATTTTATAATTAATAAATTAAATATAAAATATATAATAATATTAATAATAATAATAAAAAATAATATAATAATTATTATTTAATATATATATATTATATTTATTATAATAATATATATATTATTTTTATATATATATTTTTATTTATTTTAATATATTTTAATTTTTATATTTAATATAATATATTAAATATTAATTTATATATAATTTATAATTAATATTATATATAAAATATATATTTTATATATTATATTTTATTATATATATATATAAATTTTAAATTATATATATATATAATTATTAAAATTATATATTATTAATATTATTTTAAAAATAATATTATAATTAATATTTTTATTAATTAATTTTAATTATTGTTATATTAATATATATTTAATATTATATATTTTATTTAATTAATAAAATTTAATATTATATTAATAATATAAAATTAACTATTATTTATTTTTAATTATTTATATAAATTTAATATTATATAATTTTTTTTATATATATAAAAATATATTATAATTTTTTTATATTATATAAATAAATAATATAAAATTTATATTATTATAATATATATTTATATATATTATTTATATTTTTTAAAAATATATATTATTATATATATATAATTAAATAATATTTTAAATAATTTATATATTTATAAATAAAATTATATATATTAATTAAATATATAATATATTATATTTATATTTTTTTATAATTTTTATTAATAAATATAAATAACTTATATATTTATATTATATTTATATTTAAATATTTAAAATTTTTTAATATATTTTTTATTTATTAATTATTAATAATATTTTATAATATAATATAAAATTATAATATAAAATTTAATATATAATATTAATAATTTATTAATTATATATTTAATATTATTAAATATTTTTTATAAATAATAATATATAAAATATATATTAAAATATTATTTTTATTAATAAATAATAATATTTAATAATTTATATATTATAAATATAATAAATATTATATTTAATAAAATAAAAAATTATATATAAATATTAATTATTATATTTTTAGGTATGAATATGGCAAAAACCCATAAACCAATTGGTTGGCTATGATATGGTTATGGCGTTAGCGTTATGGTATGGCACCATTAATCGATTACATGATTTCCATAAAAGGGCCGTTCCATTGGTTTATCGAGCTCTGGCTCTGGCTCAAATCTCATTGGAACGATCTGGATCAACTTTATGAGAGCTGGCAGCACTAATATAAAACATCTGTTTGTAGAAAATAAGAAGAAACGTACACACAATTTTAAGATACTGATAGAATTATTAACATTTAAATAGTTCGCACGTAAGCAAACTATTATTTTCCCTTACATCATCTTCAAGTTGTTTACTCTTTCAGTGTGTTTGCTTTTAAATATGGCGAGATCTTTTATGTATACATAAATGTACACGTATTTAGTTCAGTGCTACTATGGCTCAATTATATGGTTGGCTCATCTCACCAGCTGTTTTTATTTTTTTCATTTCACTGGAGTAGGGATTGTCAGAAGGAGATGACAAACTTAAAAAGAAACCAACGAATTTACAACATTTTCTTACTACTTACAAATGCTGCTAAGTTTTATGTTTTCATTCCATTCCATTCGTCTAGCACCAACACGCTAATTTTGGCAATGTGAACAAAGGTATGTTATTGCTGTAGAGGTGAGCCAACCATATAGTTGAGCCATGAGTGCTACCAACTCAAAAGTGTTAGCTGTAAAAAAATCTACTACAGAAAACGAAACGAACAGAACTGCTATACGGACAGAAATTGAACCAGATAAATATCAGGATCACAACGTTGTTGTTGCATTTGCATGTTAAATTTCTATCCGTATCTCGCTCAAGTCTCAATGGAACGTACCTAAAGTTGGTTCGATCAGCTGTTTTATCTGGTTATGGTTAAGTTTGGTCCTTTAATCGCTTACATTGATTTCCATAAGGTTGGTTCTATCAGATGTTTTATCTGGTTTGGTTATGTCACCATTAGCTGGCCCTTAAAAAATCAACCAGAGAATCGATTCGGGTGGAAGAACTTGCTGCATTTGCAGGCGACCATGGGCGATTTACTTTGAAGTTAACATTCCTATGCGAACATACCGAAGGCCATATAGGCGAATTGTTGTCATTTGGGATGTAATAAGCACAGTTTTTGTAGAATGGACCGTAGATCCGAAACCGGTATTGCTGTGTGAATAAGGAAAATTCAACAATTTGATAAATGTGGGCGATATCATTACGGGGGAAGAGAATTGAAGCAACTACAAAATGTTTCGGACGGATAAATCCAACAAAATAGATTTAAGCGAATTCAAGAGGAACTTAAGCGTGTCGCCGACGGCAGCTTTCTATCATATCGACGCATCTTTCTGTTGTTGTTAGGAATTTGCATATTTTTTTATATTTTTACCACCAGTATTTCGTTATCTATTTTTGAGTGCGCCGGAAGCAAAGGGTTAGTTGAATGTGTTAATCATATCGATATTCATATTTAAGCTTATTTTACTTACCATCAATAGATCCCCATATGCAATGCATGGATGATCGTTTGACACCATATTTTCTACAAAATTACGAACATGATGCTAATATACGTCACGTGCCACCGTTGCCGGAAGAACGTAATTACATACCTTATGTGGGTAATGGATATATAGGAATTGAAGTAGCACATGATGCTTCTTTAAATATTAAAACTGGACGATCAATGGATTTGCCAATGCAATATCATCCTATTGTATCGGTGTCACACCCCAATGAAGCTGGACGAGAGGCGACAGTAGTTGAGTATTTGTCTGGTACTGCACATAGGTAAATGATGATAGCTCAAATTAGGTTATTTGGCAAATATTTCTTATTTTATCACCCCAGCAGCTTAGGCTGTTTAGAATATACCCGCGGCAGGTATGCCTGCCAAATGATTCAAGGGTTTGTGTAGCGCAGCCCTTTGAAGGGGTTGCTAGTGCAATCTATAGCTCCAAACCGATGCGAATCCTGTTTCTCATGGAACTAGGGGTGGGACGGCGGGATGGCCTAGGAAGGTTCGATGTGGTAATAAATCGTTCCCGAGATGGTCAGGCTTGTACCTTAATGATGCTTGGTAGCGGAACGTACCGGATTTATATCCGGCAAAGGACCATCAACACCAATAACACTCCTCAATACCTTCGGTGAGTGTCCTTATTGCTACAAAAACAAAAACAACAACTAGTAGAAAGAACACCCAATGCTGGATCAATTTAAAGAGCAAAACGAAATGTAAAATAAGTATGTCCTGCTGAATTGTCGCCTAGCGCTTCATCATAGCAGACAAATGATGAGGCAGCTCCTACCCTAGACGTATAAGGAAACGTCTCCGTCAGTACTATCACCCAAAAAAGTTTTTGCAGCTCGCATGCTTAATTACACAATGAGTAGCTATTTTTTTAAAAAAGGAATAATGAAACACGCTATGAGAATTATCAGAAGTGGGGGGAAGGCGCGCATCACTCTGTTGTTGTTATTGTTGTTGTATTAGTTTAAGTATAACCCCATTTATTTAGTCACGCGTCACTCTGTCCCAACCATGTTGAACTGCTTCTTTCCTTGCACGCCCTTACATTGATAGAACAGCCTCTGACTCAATTATTACTCAATCTCCAAGACTGCAAGTTGCAACGTGGTAGCTATTGCGGAATGGACAAAGGGACGTTCGCACCACCAAGGTTAATAGCATGCAACTGTAAGTGCTGTTGTTTTAGTTGCAATAGCAAATACCCTCGCCCCAAGGTTTAGCGTCACGTATAGACAGTCCTTCGTCGTATATGATTCCAATACTAATATTTTCGGGAACGCATTATTTCGCCCTCTAATGTGGGTTCAACTCGAAGATATCCACGCAGTGGTATGCTGAGCACATTGAGAGCGGCGAAACCGTTTTTCTTAAGCTGACGATATTTGAAGCTATATAGTTGCCGCGTTAACCGACCCCTATAACTATAAGGCAGGCAGGCAAGCACAATGATAGTATGGTCTACTTATGCAGTCGGTCTCCGCAAAAGAATGTGATACAATTTTGGAATCCGGCCTATATGATTGAAATTTAAAAATACGCAATGTAACAATGTTCTCTTGTTTATTTAGATTTCAATGCTTCTCCAACTATTTTGTTTGCCTATACTTATACGCACATCGTACACATCCAAGTGTGCTTATGCAAGAAATAAAAATAACAAATACACGAAACTCTATAGAAGAGGTGGAATTAATTTTTCCACGAATTTATTTCCAAACACCAACTTCACGTACAGTTAAACTGGGGTATGTAGGAAAGTATTTTGAAAATATGCAATTGTTTCATTTGGAATTAACTTTGATTCCCTAGTACATCAACTCAGTCGTCTGTCTTAAAAGATTTTGAAGTATCCACCGGCACCATTTTAGTTAAACAAGACGATACCACACAAGTGATTGTAGTTAGCGTCGTTAAACCACAAATAAATCGTATTATAGAACTAAAAAAACGTGGTTCCATATCTATCGTATACCCCATTGCGTTGCATTACTCGCAACCAATTACACGTGACAAGTTAACGGAAACTACACAAGATATGGAAAACAAAGCCATACAAGCTATGACAAAAGTTTTACAAAAATTACAAACCAAGCCGATGCACTACCAAATCCGCATGCATTTCATGAGGAACATATTAATGTTTGGGCGAATTGTGGGCTACTGGATTCAGTATTAGTACATCTAAAGCAGAGAACAGTTTGAATGGTGATCGTATTAATGCCTCCATGTATGCAGTGCTTTCGCAAACACGTAGCTATGAACATGAAGAATATGCATCCTTGAAGTCGCCAACTAAGCAGGAAATCGCGAAAGCATTAACATATGCCGAAGGTTGTTATGATTCATATTATACGTTGCAAGCGGAAAATCTTTGGCTGAGTGCTAGCACTTTGGAAAAGTTAAATAATTTGGTATCATCATGGATGGTTACTCTAGAAAAGCAGGTAACTATTGACTAGTGCAATTAATAGTACCTACATGTATTATAAAAAGAACGTTTTGAGTTAAATTGTGCTTTCTAATTTTAGGGCTGTCATAATCTAATACGCGCTGGCGCTTCAGGTGTTATACAAGCAATGGTATTGAGTTTTGGCAGCTTTCGTTTTAGCAATCAACATTTGGAATGTAATATGCATCCAAAACATTTACATCGTGACTTTCATTTTCGTCGCTTGAATTATGGCAATAAAACACATGTCAATGTGACCATTACAGTTACCGAAGATAATAAGGCGGTTATTAATGTAGCACTTGATCGTTCAGATCGCAGTTATTATGCTTGCGATGGTGGTTGCTTAGATGAACCCGTTTTACTCACGTAAGTTCAGGAAATTTTCTATTTTCATGTTATATTTTATAATAAAACAATTATATTATTTATTTTTGTTTCAAGGTTCGATTCGAGCTCAAACCCAGAACAATAATTTTTTCTAATGATAATTATTGTTATTATATAATTTTTCTAAATTTGAAAAATTGTATTTTGTTTTTGGAATAGTAAGTAGAAGATTTTTCAGACAACCTTCCATAGCTGGTTTTCATTAGAAAAAAATTATTGTTCTGGCCTTGAGCTCGAATCGAACCTTGAACCATTTATCAATAGGCCGATAAAAAAAAATCAATTATTTATTTTTGTTGTTATAGACAAAGTCGTCGTCAATTCCCGGTGAAATTAACAGAGCCGCTAACTGCAATTTTATATATAACAGAAGATAAACAACATATGGAAGAGCTGCATAAAGCTATACATGTTAAAGAAGTGGTGGAAGGTAGGTTCTTCTTTGAATTGTGAACCACTAGTTGAAACTATATATTCCAATTCCATTGGTCGAAAAAAAAATTATCATCGTAAACTCGTAGCCGGCTTTAAAGCTTATGCATTCTGAATGCTCTGTCAAATGTATTTTCTATTATTGTGTATGCATTAGCATTCATACCGTTGATCAATATGTATTAACAAAATGCATCCCTATTAACAGTTTTCGAAAATGCAAGTTTGAAACTCCCAAATCTTACATTATAACAAGAATGTGCAAGTGAAAATATGACCACTACTAGTATGCTCCAATGTTCGAAAAAGTTGTTTTTGAAATTTATCTGCTCAATATCACTCGATTTGGTTTCGATTTTATCGTTTGAAAGATTTTTTAACCAATATTTACAGGTTACAATTTACGAAATAGGGTTTGCTGAAAATAGTTCCGTTAATATTCAATTTATGTAATAATACTCGAAATAAATGTTCGAAAGACTATTCGATTAATTTTCGTGCAATTGCTTATCAAAATTTTCCAAATCACTTATAACATATAAATAGTCATATGTTCGAATATTTGAAAAAAACCTATGTTTTCCGAACCACTTATCGGATAGAGGGGTTTCGAGCAGGCATCCGAGATAGGTTTACGCAACCAAGATATAACTATTTTATCGAACATTTGTAAAGGCATTAAGTAGAAAAATCAATTGTTAATAACGCTTAACCTAGGCAACAGACCAATACCATTTTATTCGAATTTTCGAAATTAAATTAAATACTATTTCATTAATATTAATATTCCGAGATAGGTTGACGCAACCAAGATATAACTATTTTATCGAACATTTGTAAAGGCATTAAGTAGAAAAATCAATTGTTAATATCGCTTAACCTAGGCAACAGACCAATACTATTTTATTCGAATTTTCGAAATTAAATTAAATACTATTTCATTAATATTTGTTTATCAACATTTTTGAAATCACATCTGATAAATATGCGCCTGCTCGGATTTTAAAAAGTTTTTGTTTTTGAAATTCTACCGTTTTCAAACAAATTTTCGGCGAGGCGTTTTCGAACAGGAAGCTAAAATAAAGATATCTCCAGGCGTGTTTTGAGAGAGTACTTGTAAGAGCTTTAGTTCTTAAAATAAGCATTAATATCCCTTATATTAAAGTATCCGATCAATATGCTTTCATTCGAACTTTCGATATAAAATGTTGGAAGAAATATTCTCTTAAAATTCCTGCATTTGTCAACCAAACCTTTCAGAATCACGTTTATATGATGATCAGAATCACGTATATTTGATGTTCATGAAAACAATTTGAAGATGAAGCATTTTTAAAAAAAATTTATGTTTTTCAAACCGATTCTCCAATAGAGGTCGTCCGTACAGGCAGCCAGCATAAAATGATCTTCCCCTCAGCGGTCGATATTATCGCATGATCCATAAATATTTGTTCATTTTTTCAACAAAATGTTTGCAATCAAGCTTATGTCATTAATACTCGCATGTTCGAATATGAAGAAAAAAGTGTTTTGAAAGTCGTTATTTAAACCATATTGCAATATAACAAACCTGACTTTAATTGGAATCTATTATGTAACGTGTTTCGATAAATAAGTGCAAAGCTTGTATTTATGGTGTTTCAAAGCAAAATTTTCGAATGTGAAATGATACGCGAGTCAAGTTAAATATCTTTGCTTCGTTAAAAATGATTGAAACCTACCCGAATCGAATTAGAGAATACGAGCCCAGTTTTTTCGAAAAAAATCGCACATAATTCTCAGCTCTACTACATACAATATTATTCTGCTTTATAAAAACTTGTTTCACATTTCTCACTCAACAGCCCCTGCGCACGAACAACACCTAATCGCGCTGCATAGGCATGGTAATCAATTGGGTGGATTGCCTACACTGTTCTGGGTATCAATTTGTGCAATAATCGTTGTATTTCATGTGTTCCTATGCAAATTGATTATTAAGGAATACTGCGAGCCCTCGGAAAAATTGAGATATCGTTATAATAAACCGTGACCATGAATAATAAGATTTTAGTGTATTCATAAAAATAATATTAATTAAATCTGTTAAAGTAGCTAGATAAATATTTTATTAATACCTATAATTGTTTTTTATTGAGTGCTAATAGTCTTTTTCACATATACATATTTTATTTATGTATGTATGTGCTATGTATAATGTATATGGGCAAATCCCAAAAATTTTACCTTTTTGGATACTCGGGTTTTACACACGGGCAAACAACTTAAGGCCAGAAAAAAGTACAAGGACATTAAGTTTGACCTTTTGACTATCCGATCTGATGATTTTAAAAATTAAGAAAGTTTTTGCAGAACTTTGAAACGTAAAAAACTTCGATTTTTACACTTTTTCAAGCGATACCCTTGATTTTTTTTTAATTTTTTCGATAAAATTTTGAGGCATCGCTGAAACGCTATGAAATTTAAACTGAATGTTGTTTTTGAGACGGAGATTCTAAACGTATGAGCAAAATTAATGTGCCCCTCCAATACTTAAAACCATCATCAATCAAAGTAGCGATACTTTTTTTTGTCATTTTCAATCAGACCAATTCTAAATATTCTCGCGGATTTTTTTATTCCCGCGGAAAATTTTCGAAGTCAGCTGTTTTGTCAATTGAAATTTCGTTGCGCGCTTCTTATTTTGTTTAAAAAATTGTAAAGTTTAATTATTGTTGCCAATTTGTTTGAAATTAAGAAATAAGGTATAAACAATGCACATTATTGCATTTCATGTGGTATTCACTAAAATTAGTAATAAATTGGTGCCACAGCAACATCAACAGAGGAGCATAGGAAGAACACCGGCGGCATAACACAAATCCGCCAGAGTTGCCTGCATTCATTCTGCAAAGCAATTTTCTGGCGGCCAAGTCGAGTTGAGTTCGCCTTTCGCCATATGCCAAAATCTTTTTAAGCCTTCTTAAAAAATCCTTGCGCAATTTCTGGATGGCTGCATTAAATATGCGAAGATCTCTTCCGTTGCTTATGATATATTTTTCGACTTAAAGAATATTGTGGTTGTTGTATTAACAGTGAGAATATTGTGGTAGAAGGTAAATACATATTTTAGCACAAATTTGTACAAATAAGTGTTCTTTCTTAAAATAACCAGTTTCCTTTAACTATTTTGATGCATTCCCTTTAATTTAACTAGTGAAAAAACTCCTATGAAATGGCAGAGAAATCTCCCTCTCCCTCACATTCATAATACCTACTTTTCTCCCATAACCGGTTTCCGCTTTTTCGAACATTGTTCAGAATTGGAGGAAAGGGAGAAGTAAAAAAACTCAAGGAATTTTATTTAGAATACGAGGAATGGGAGAAGTGAAAAAACTCGCACGGAATTTTCGTTTAGAATTGGGCTGAATATTGACAGTTTTTTGCCTATAGCTTTTTGAGGCTACTGAGTATTGAAATTTGGATTATGCACGATAATAGCCTATCAGGGACTAAAAATACCTGGGGTTTCAAATTCGATGTGCCCCTTTCAGTTTTGAAGGTAGAGGCAGACAATTGGAAGCACTTGGTTGCGTAAATTTTTTTCACGAGCATGTTTTTTTGTGGGCGCAGCTACAATTTTACTTTTATCACTTCATACCCGTTTACTAATTTTTTCTCTACACCACAGTAGTATACCATAAATTGCCTCATCTTGGAATATTCACGCAAGGAAAGTTATTGATGTTTGTACATGGGGCAAATATACCAAATTTTCGACAAAAATTGGCAATCGTCAAAAAGTGTAGAACAATTTTTTTTTGTAAACCAGGTTTAATTCAAAAGTAAATGGAAAGAAACACAAATTTAGTACAAAAATTATTCTACACTTTTTGACGATTGCCAATTTTTGGCGAAAATTTCGTATATTTGCCTCATGTACAAACATCAATGACTTTCCTTGCGTGAATATTCCAAGATGAGGCAATTGATGGTATACTACTGTGGTGTAGAGAAAAAATTAACAAACGGGTATGAAATATTTGACGGTTACCCGTTTTCATATTTTTGCCGATATCTCTAAAACCGGGCTTCGGGTATCAACAAAATTTTACCTAAATATACCCCACATAGATATGTACATCCTGATAAAATTTCAACACAATCAGTTAAGAAGTGTTTAAATAAGTAAACAAATTTAAGGTTTCCCGGGTTTAATTTTTATCAATATCTCCAAAACCGGATCTCGGGTATTAAAACTTTTTTACCTAAACATACTTCGTTCACATATCTATATGTTTTTAAAGTTTGAAAAGAATCGGTAGAAAGGTGTTAAAATAAATGTGTTGCAAACTTTGCAGTAAAAATGTTTGGCGGTTATTCGGTTTTATATTTTTACCGATATCTACAAAACCGGGGCTCTTGTATCAAACAAATTTTACTGCTGCATATATCTCCATATTTTGTTAAAATTTCGATATAATCGGTACAGAAGTGTTGAAATAAATGTATATTTAACATTGCGACCTCAATTTATATATATTTTGCTCGATCTTTTGACTATATCTTTTTGAGGCATTATGTAAGACTAGTAACGGCGATGCACTATAGCTCCAATTTACCCCTCAATGTTCCTAACAAAAAGACATTTGCGTGATGTCATGTTTCAAAAAAAATTGTTTTCTCCAAAAAAACCAAAGTTTGGCGGATTTCCCCGTATCTGTTATTTTGTTTTCAAAAACACACGAAATAACATTTGAAGTGCTTCAAAATTAAGACTTATTTAATTAACTTATACGATGCAACACTATTTAGGTATATAAAGAAATAAATATAATATAATTGAGCAAATAATTGTAGTTTTTAAAGAAGAACTATCTAAAATAATTTTAAACTCTAAGACTTTATTAAATAGTATGTGTTTGTACATATATATGTATATTAAATGTCGTGCAAATTTACATAAATAAGCGTGTTTTATTCAGGTTAAGAAAACTGTTTTTATGTATTGATAGTTATATATTTAATACATGTATATGAATTATGCGCTAGTGTATTTACCAAAAAAAAACTAATTATATTCATATTTATTAAGTCAACAACAGTAACCTTACTGACTAGATTTAGAAAGTAATTTAAAACTAAATAACAATTACACTAAAGATCGGATAAATCTTTTCGATAGTAAGACATCATTTATGGTGAATAAGGACAAAACGAAGTACCTGCTGTCATCAGGCAAAGAGCGCATGTGCGCCTTAATATCGAAATAGTAAGACTTCGTTTATTTGGGAACCAGCATTTACAAAAACAACGGCGGCCGCCGTGGTGTGATGGTAGCGTGCTCCGCCTACCACACTGAAGATCCTAGGCTCACGCCTTGGACAAAGCAACATCAAAATTTAAAAAACAAGTTTTTTCAATTAGAAGACAATTTTTCTAAGCGGGGTCGCCCCCCGGCAGTGTTTGGCAAGCACTCCGAGTGTATTTCTGCCATGAAAAGCTCTCAGTGAAAACTCACATGCCTTGCAGATACCGTTCGGAGTCGACATAACACAAATAGGTCCTGTGCCGCCTATTTGTAAGAAAATATAAAAGAAGCACGACGCAAATTGGAAGAGAAGCTCGGCCTAAGAACTCTTCGGAGGTTATCGCGCTTTACATTTATTTTGTTTTATGTCGCAGATGATCATTAAGAGCATCCATATTTTTCTGCAAGAGCAATACATCTGATGCAAATATAAGCCAACTTCCTTGATGAAAACAACAAATTAAATTGGACAGAGAATATTCCTTTTGGCACCCCAGAGATTGCTAAGAACTTATTTTCAATTTCAACAAATAAAGTTCTATTTGGCAAGTATGGTTTTAACCATGACAGAAATGTTTAATTGTAACCTACATATGTGTTCAAAGTTTCGGCAGCAGTAATGCAAGAGAAACTGTATCAAACGCCTTGAAGAAATCTGTATATATAATATCAACTTGATAATCATTCTTAAACGCGGAAACATAGAAGTGTGAAAAACAGCACGATTTTTTACGACACCCATGCTAACATGGATAGATTGTTCCTTTAATAGCAAATGCTAACTTCTACTTTACTACTTTCTCAAAAAGTTGTAAGCCTGTCGATAGTTTAAAGTTTGAGCTATAGTTTGTTACCTCCTTTTTATTTCCAGACTTGAAGATTAGTTAAATAGATGCCAACTCCCAGCGATTAATAAAACCGTCGACAATGAGATGTTAACACAATGAGATATGGCAAGGACACGCAAAGCGAACTACTACATTAAAACAAGTAAGGAAGGCTAAGTTCGGATGTAACCGAACATTGCCAAATTAAAGCTTGCAAACATTTAAATTACCTTCTTTTAAAAGTGGGCGGTGACACGCCCATTGTCCAAAATTTTACTAATTTTCTATTCTGCGTCATAGAAACCTACCAAGTTTCATCGCTTTATCCGTCTTTCGTAATGAATTATCGCACTTTTTCGAAAATTTCGATATCGAAAAAGTGGGCGTGGTTATAGTCCGATTTCGTTCATTTTAAATAGAGATGAGTGCCCAGGAACCTACATACCAAATTTCATTAAGATACCTCAAAATTTACTCAAGTTATCCTGTTTACGGACAGACGGACGGACACGGCTAAATGAATTTCTTTTTGCGCCCAGATCATTTTGATATATAGAAGTCTATCTATATATCTCGATTAGTTTATGCCGTTACGGGGTACCGTTATGCCAACAAAACTAATATACTCTGTGAGATCTGCTCAGCTGAGTATAAAAAGAAATGCAGATATTTGTTTTAAAGATTGTAAGGACGTGGGTGCAGTTAGCTATCGAAGAAGAAGATTAGATTATATAACTAGCACCGCTCTATAATCTCCAACGCAAGAACCAGCATTTACACAAATAATGGCTGCCGCCGTGGTGGGATGGTTGGGGTTTGCACGGCATGCACAATTTCCAAAAATTGTTAAACCATCGTAGTAATATAAAAAGACGATTGGCGTTTAAAGAATAAATGCATTTTAAATAATATTACTCCTTTGTTACATTATGAATACATTCAGCTACATAACCTACATTCTTCGAAGTTACCCCCACCATTGCAATGCGTCCATCTTTTGTCAAATATATGCTAAATTCATTAGTTAAGCGTGCAACCTGCTCTAGCTTTAGGCCAGTATAACAAAACATGCCAATTTGATTCGTAATATGCTCCCAGGATTGTTTCGAACCCAATTCAATCAATTTCTCCCTCAATTCTTGTCGCATACCAATTGTGCGATTAGCCATTGTTTTCAAATCTTCCATCCATATCTTATAGAGTTCGTTGTCTTTGAAAATTTCTATAGCAATACGTGCACCATGTACCGGTGGATTTGAATACATTGGACGTATAAGTGTTTTGACATTTGATGCAACACGTTTTGCCTCTTCAGCGCTGGAACAAATTATTGTTAGTGCACCAACACGTTCACCATATAAACCCATATTTTTGGAAAAACTTTGTGCCAAACAAAATGTATGTCCGTCATTAGCGAACAAACGCACAGCTAATGCATCATCGTCTGTATCACCTGTTGCAAAACCTTGATAGGCCATATCAAAGAAGGGATAGAGTTTGCGACACCTTATTATATGTGAAATTTCACACCATTGCTCTTTGGTCGGATCGCAACCAGTTGGATTGTGCGCGCATGCGTGTAGTAGTACAATTGATTTTTCTGGCATTTTCTGTAGACAAAAATAAAAATAAATTTATTTAATGTAAATAGTAGTGTGACCCAATGTACATTTAATGCATCGAAAAGTCCTTGCGTAGTGAGCCCCAACGTCTTTGGGTCGTAATAACTGTAGGTAGCTATCTTGAATCCAGAATGCATAAAAATTGATCTATGATTAGGCCAACTGGGTATGGGTATATGTACCAGTCGCTCACCGCGCCAAAATAGTCCTAAAAAAGCGCCTCCAACACGTAGGGCACCAGTGCCGCCGAGACACTGCAAGTGTACATATATAAAAACATACGACTTAGAATGATCACAATTAAAAATTCAATTAAAACTCGGATGAAATTAAAATTAAATTAAATAAAACAAAATATAGAAGAAAAAACTAAAAAATGTATTTGTAAACAACACAAAATTAAATAAAATAAAATTCTTAAAAAATACTAAATAAAATAAAATGTAAAAAAAACTTAAAATTAAATTATTAAACAATAAAAAAAATTAAATTAAGAAAACAATACAAAATAAAATAAAGCAAAATATAGAAGAAAAAACAAAAAAAAATAAATTATTAAAACAATACATAATAAAATTAAATAAATTATAGAAGAAAAAACTTTACAAAAATTAAATTAATAAAACAATACGAATTAAAATACAAAAAAGAATAAAATAACAAAATGAAATAAAACAAAATATAGAAGAAAAAAATTAAAAAATTAAATAAGTAAAACCATAGAAAATAAAATAAAATATAGAAGAAAGAACTTAAAAAAAATCAGTTACAAAAACAATACAAAATAAAATAAAATAAATTATGGAAGAAAAAACATAACAAAAAATTTTACTAAGAAAATGAAATAAAATTTAGAAGAAGAAACTATAATAAAGAAATTAAATAGATAAGACAATACAATAAAATATTAAAAATATATAAATAAACAAAAACTAAAAAAAAATAAATGAATGAACAATACAAAATAAAATAAAGAATAAAAAACATAAATAAAAGCAATACAAAACAAAATAAAATAAAATGTAGAGAAAAACAGTAAAAAAATTAAATTTATGAAACAATAGAAAATAAAATAAAATAAAATTCGGAAGAAAAAAAGTAAAATAAAATAATAAAACAATACGAAATAAAATAAAACAAAATAAAGAAGAAAGAACAAAGTGAAATAATACACTAAAAAAATGTAACTAATAAAACAATACAAATTAAAATTAAACAAAATACAGAACAAAAAATATAAATAATAAAACAATAAAGCAATACAAAATAAAATAAAATAAATATAATAAGATAATACAAACGATAATAAAAATTAAATAAAAGAAACAAAAAACTAAAATAAAAAAAAATATATGTATGTATAAACCTAAATATAAAAAAAGCCGAATAATAAAAAGTAAAATAATTTAAATTAAAACTTAACGAAGTAAAATGAAATAAAGTAAAAAAATTAAGTATTAAAATAAAATAATACAAATGAAAAACAAAAAAAAAGCTTAAATAAAACTTTGAAAAATAAAACAAATGAAAGTAAAATAATATAAAACCAAACAAAGTACAACAAAAATTGTTGGAAAACAAAAATTTTGGGAAAAATAAAAAAGTAATATACAATAATAAAAATAAATATTTTAAATTTATGAAGAATAAAATTAAAATAAACACACACTAAAACGAATTGTAGACTAAAATAAGATAAAATATATTACAAAAACCAAAAACTAATAAAAATTAAATAAAATTAAATAAATGAAAATAAAGCAATAGTGAAATAAACCAAGTAAAAAAAAATAAAGCAAAACAAGATATAATAAATAACAGCCAAAATAATAAAACCAAAAAAATAAAATAACAGCAGCATTGTATGCCATTCACCCCATCCCACCTGCAGACCTAATGGCCAAAAATATAGCGCTAGCAACTGCAACAAGGCTTAAGGCCTCAGGACAGCTTGAGTACAGGCCGTATGGTCATAGCAGTATAGCGTTAATAAAAACAGGGCCAACCGACTACATGGTCCGTTCCTGAGCTTCGAAAGATGTTTTGGGGCCACAATAGAGCCGGAGGGATGGCGCAATGGTGCGGAAATGGCAGAAAATACTACACGCTTGTATATCGATGGTTCCAATTCAACGGAAGGGGTCAGTCGCGTTAATATATGTATATTGAAAGCCAGGCGGCGATAATCTCACACAGTACTTCCTCAAGAAGTGCCCTAAAGTGCAAGGAAGTATTGGAGAGGCTTTGCTCAGGTCGGGCCATTAAGGGATAGCAGGTAAGCAGCATTCGATGGATCGATGGTAGACGTCTCCATAAGTTTGGGAAAATCAATAAGGGATCATAATCTCACTAGACGGATATTTTGGGGGTATCATAAAATCTCGAAATATGAAATTTTTGATTTGCTTCTGTTAACAATAAAACGTGCGATATGGTTGCTTTTATTTCGAAATCGAACTAAATTAGTTATTACGATTGAAACAAAATTATATAATCAAAATTACCTGTGATGATGTGTAACGCTTTTCTTTCAATATATCCGAATCATCTCCCAATGCCAATTCGATTGCCTTATTGTAGAATTCTCTCATACCAATTATTGTAGTATACTCTTTGTTCATACATTGCGAAAATATGCGTTTTTCAGCCTGAAAGGCAATATAAAATTTTTATATAAATTTTTTTTTATCGGCCTATTGATTTGCAAGATCGCGGGTTTTAATTGATAGTGTGACGAGTGTTAAGGATTGTCGATTATTCTGTACCTTCTGTTATAGTTCGAATCGCTGAATTGTCGAATAAATAATTCAAATATTCCGCATAACAAAATGTTCTTTATTTGCAACACTACTATGGTTCACAATTAAATTACTCGCGCACTTCACTTACAACGTTTTCAAATCAAACTGATTGACTTTTCCTTAGCATGTGTTGCTTTTATACTCTCAGTTGCCTCGTTCACCAATGTCCCACCGGGTGTAGACTTTTCGTGAACAGCCGTCTGGAATAGTTGCTTATTTATCTCTCGTTTCTGAATGTCAGCTGCTTATTTACTTCTCGTTTCTGTTTCCTATCTATAAGTGTGTATATGTCGGAGTAATATGCGCTCTTTATTTCTGTATACATCTCCATGGCGGAACGATACAAGGTGGCAGCATGGTGGCATACCTACAAACATAAATAAAAATTCCATGTACTTTGTTTTTGTAAATTCGATGGACAAATGTCAAAATCGTACGCGCCGGAAGTTGATGTATCAAATCAAATAAAAAAAGTTTATAATCAGTCCCATGCTGCCACCTTGTACCATTCCGCCATGTGCATCTCACATTCGCTGTTGCCGTCTATGTATATGTGAGTACCAAAAATTTTTGAATATGAAGATATTGCATGCGCGAACTTCGGTGGAAAGCAGCGGAGCGTAACAGAATTCTAGTAGGTCACTTTCACCACACCAAAAACTTTAACACAATTTTTAACATAATTTAAGCACAGAAATACACTGATTGGAGCTTTAATGAGTAAAAGTTAAAATTCTGAACACACTAGCTGAATAAAAGTGTAAAAATAATTATTAAATAACAAATACAGACAGTGGTAGTTAAACAAATTCTGCTGTGGTAAGTGGTGAATGTGACGTGCTAGAATTTTGTGAAGCTTGCCTCACGATTTTTCGTCTATGCAATGTCTCTATATTATATCGCTTCTGTGAGTACTATGCGCTGCACATCTCTCCATCTCATATTGTTTGGCAGTTTTCTGCTTGTCTTGCTGCTGTTGCCTTCCGGTATTTGATACCAGCAGCATAGTGACGTATCGAAACTGCTAATATTCACCCATGGCGGAATCAGTCACATGTGACTGCCGGAAATCAGCTGATTGGATACTTTTTTAATATGATTTGACACTTCAACTTCCGGCGTAGTACGATTTTGACATTTGTCCATCGATTTACAAAAATAAAGTACATGGAGCTTTTATTTGTTTATATGCATGTCACCGTGCTGCCATCTTGTATGGTTCCGACATGTATTCACCGCCACAGCTTACGACCGTTTTCTTAAGTAAACTTTAAGGTCGGATAAAAACAGTTTTTGTGAACAAAATTTATGTCTATAGGGAAGATACATACAGATATAAAACTGATCCTGAAATAATTTCTAAAACATGCTCGAATACCCCTGGTAAATTTACCATCGGCCAGATTTTCAGAACGCGCAAAATCTTGGAAAAACCTGCAAAAAAAGAAGAATCGCCTCTTCCTCGATTTTAAAGCCGTCTTCGACAGCACGAAAAGGAGCTGCCTATATGCCGCTATGTATGAATTTGGTTTCCCCGCAAAACGTATACGGCTGTGCAAAATGACGTTGAGCAACACCATGAGCTCAATCAAAATTGGAAAGGACCTCTCCAAGCTGTTCGAAACTAAACGAGGTTTTAGACAGGGTGACTCTCTATCGTGCGATTTCTTTAATTTGATGCTGGAAAAATTATACTAGCTGCAGCACTTAACTGCTCTGGAACAAGATTCTATAAAAGCTTACAATTACTGGCGTATTCTGGTGACATATATCATCAGCTTGAACACCCGCGCCGTAAGTTCTGTTTACTCCAAACTGGAAAAAGAAGCGGAAAAGATTGGTTTGATGGTGAATGAGGACAAAACGAAGTACCTGCTGCCATCGAGCAAAAAATCAGCACGTACGCGACTTGGCAACCATGCTACTGTTGGCAGCAATAATTTCGAAATAGTAAAACACTTCGTTTATTTGGGAACCAGCATTAAAACAAACGAAAATCATGCTCTACAAGTCACTTATTGTACCCGTCCTGCTATATAGTGCATGGTCCATGCCATCAGATGAAGCGGTCCTGGGAGTTAACGAGATAAAAGTTTTTGAATAATTTACGGACCTCTACGCGTTGACGACGGCGAGTACCGAAGAAGATTTCATGGTGAGCTGTACGAGCTTTACGCAGACATCAACATAGTCTAGCGAGTTAAAACGCAGCTGCTACGCTGGCTAGACCATGCTATGCAAGTGAAATATTACGCTCTGGCTAAGAAAGTACTTTTATCGGAACCCACTTATGCAGAAAGCAGAGGAAGATGGCGATCCCCAATCTGCTGGAAGGACCTGGTCGAAAATGATTTAAATACCCTTGGTGTGGCCAATTGGCGCCAGTTAACAGACCGAAGAAGCGACAGGCGCGCTTTGTTTGACGGTCATAACCGTTTGTCATCTCTAAATCCTCGGGTACCAAATTAAAAAAAAACATTAAGCCCGTTCTAGCGTGATTGCGTGAGAAAGGCAAACAAAAATAATCAAACAAACTTCCTCCCACTCCTTTGATTAATTTCAGGTTATTTCTACCTCTAATCAAAAATGCATGTTGCAATAAAACCAGACAGGTGCAGTTAGTAGTGCAACAACAAAAATTTGACGGACCTCGTTAACCGGTCGTGTATGCTTAAGTTTGCAGGTAGGGACAATTTTTGGTACTGTTTTGCTACTCTTTTACTACTTTATGAATGCAATTTGAGGAAATGGAGAAGAAAAGTGGAAGAAGTTGGAGTGAGGTCGGTTGTGTAAAGGGAACAAGAGGGAGAGTAAAATTAAGAAAAATTGAGAAAAAGTAGGAATAACAAGTTAACAGGAAAAGCTAGAATAATATAAGTATACGATTAAAAGAGTGAGAGTTAAATTTAGATATGAGTAAAAGTAGGAAGAGTAAGAGGGAACGGAAGAATGAATGGGATACGGAAATTGAAAAGACCAATCAAGGTAAACAGGAAGAACGCAGAAAGGTTAAACTGTACGGTCAATAATGAACTTATATAGACCGTATTTGCCCGCAGTGTGAACGCAGAGGGGAGAGGCAATAAGAGAGAAAGAAGCGGATGAGAGAGTAGAGAGGCAGGTGGAGCAATAGAGAAAGTCAGAACAACGTCCGTCGGGTTTCATCATGAGGCTGGAAGTATTTCATGTTGTTCTAAACCTTTCCAGGGTTAAGTCACATATTTCTTTTTGCCATCAGGTAAATCTATAAACTATGTTTTTTTTATGCAAAAAAACCTCAGCCGCTATATATTTTTACATGCTTTTCTGCTAAAAGAGCCTACCTCCTAGTGCTTGGTTTACATATAGCGTCAATACCGAATTTTCGCCCCCCCAGCAGGTTAGGGGGTCAGAATATACCCACGGTAGGTATGCCTGTCGTAAGAGGCGACTAAAATACCCGATTCAAGGGGTTGTGTAGCGCAACCCTTTCAGGTCGCCAGCGCAATATATTGCTTCTCCAAAGCCAATTGTCAACCTCACCAATCCATGGCGAATCCTGTTCCATTAACAGCCGAGGCTCTGGCGACGCCGAACTCCTCATGGATCTAGCGGGTGGGAGGGCCGGATGGCCACGAAGGTCGCATGTGCTCATAACAAATCGTTCCCGAGATGGTGGCGCTTGGTACCGGAATGTACCGGACCTGCATCCAGCAGAGGACCATCACGCAATAACAAGGCGGCGGGAGCGGGATGGCCTAGAAGGTTTAATGTAGTCATAATAAATCGTTCCAGAGTTGGTCGGGCCTAAACCTTAATGGTGCTTGTTACCGGAACATACCGGATCTATGTTCGGCAAAGGATTATCAACATCGATAACAGTTCCCTAAACCTTCGGGGAGTGTTTTTATCGCTACAACAACAACAACAAAAACTCATTAAACTCACTCACTATACCTCAAACTTACCTCAATTACACTTGGCAATACCCATGGTTTCGCATTATCATCACGATAAACCCCAACTCCTAAATTAACCTTGTTGGGATTTTTATCTTTTGTGAATGCTTCAGTTATGCCGAGTATGGCATCTGGCGGTGCCATTTTGACATCTGCAAACCATGATCTAAAAAATTAAAAAAAAACAAATTTTATGCAATTTCAAAAATGTTTTCCTACAAATCTTACTTCAAACGCCAATAGTTCCAGAGACTCGTTGTCTTATTGAAAATATTTTTAGGCCTAATCCCTTGTGTTATAAATTGAGACATTTTCCGATTTTTAAAAGCTCCTACAGTTTATTTTTTGTACGTTTGTTTTTAATAATGCTTTCGAAAAATTTATTTTTGTGAAATATTCTTTAACATTTCATGCCAATAAAACCCAGTTACAAATTTTCTTAAACACTAAGCCCAGCTGTTAATTGAGGCTACTAACCCCGGGACACACATTTTTATAATTGCACCACTTTTCAATAAAACGACAGGTAAAATGTCTAGGACAGGGGTCGACCGCTAATAAGCCTCTTGACATCAGTATTAATAATTCGAAGGCGGGAAATAAAAATGTTATCTCGTTCAAAAGATATTGACGAAAAACCGCAAAATGACCCCGGGACCCTCCGAAACCGGGAGTGGGATCCATAGTATTATTGGGCAGAACACCTTTCTACCCTGGCCAGTCCACTATTGGGGTGGGATAAAAATTAAATCCGTGCAAAATCCCTTTATACACCAAGATTTTTTTAGTGCACAACAAGCTTTGGCCCCCCGTAAAGTCCCGAATCCGTCTAAGCACAACGACAAAATGTCCATCGCCTTTAGCGATAAAGTGCTGTCGGATGCGAAGAAATCCGCAAGCGATTTTTGCCGACAATGTGTAATGCATTCTACGGTTGACAAAGTTAGACGGCGAGCCAACAGACGCGCATATAAACATAACTTCAGCGCGTCCCCAATTACCATAACCGCCAAAGAGGTTGATAATGTCATCGTTCATGCTAAACCAATTAAAGCAGTGTGCCCAGACCGATGCTTAAAAACTAATGCAAAGAGGGATTTAATTATCTAGCGCATGTCTTCAACTTGTCCCTATCCACCTTCGTCATCCCCGCTTCTCTATTTTAATGCAGATTTGAAACTAGCCAATCATCAGCATGGCTTCCGAAAATTACATAGCACTCCCACCGCGCTAAATGCCATTAGCACTCAGATAATTTGCGGATTAAATAAAAACCCCCACCATAGGATAGTATTCGTTGCGTTGGACCTGGCAAAAGCTTTTGATACGGCCAACCACGGCACGTTACTGCAAGACCTGGAAGGGTCTCCCCTCCCCCGAAATCTCAAAAGGTGAACCGCAAATTATCTGTAGGATCGGCAAGCATCGATGCAATTCAGGAACGTAACATTCAAACAAAGAAGAATTAAACATGGGGTGCCAAAGCAAGGTGTCCTATCCACATCTTTGTTTAACTTCTGCATATCAAAGCTACCTCACCAGAAGGAGTCACTATCGTTTCCAAAGCCGATGACTGTACACTGGCCACAGGCCCAGGCTCACAGGTCGAAGAGCTTTGTAACAAAATAAACAGCTATCTCCCTGATCTCTTCAGTTTCTTCGCCTCGCGAAACCTGGCATTGCCACCGACCAAATCATCGGCGACCTTATTTACAACATGGACGCGCCAAATGTCGACCATATTGAACATCAACACCGATGGCATCAAGCTACCGACTGCCTTACACACTAAAATCTTTGGTGTGACGTTCGATCAGGATCTACATTTTGGAGAGCATGCAGCCGCAATTGTACCGAAAATCTAGAGCGGTAATAAAATCCTCAAATCTCTTGCCGAAAGCACTTGGGGTAAAGATAAAGAAACGCTCATCACCACATACAAAGCAACTGGCCGGCCGATTGCATGCTACGCGTCCCCGATATGGTCACCAAGCCTAAAGGTTACTCACTGGAAGAAAATATGCCAAAATACTGCCCTCAGAACCGCTACGGGCGGTCTTCTTATGTCCCCAGAACACCATCTACACAATGAGGCGATAGTACTTACCACTAGGGAGATAAATTAAATGCTAACCAAACAGCTTCTGTTGAATACCCAGAAACCTGGACATCCCAAACAGACATCTGATAGGCGAGCCTATACCGCCCAGGGTCTTAAGGGGCCATCTCCGGAAGCATTATGAGGAAATACGGCACCTGAGAACACAGCCGTATGAAGCAAAAAAGCACAAGCAGGTCTTCAGTGATATCCACAAACAGGCGTCGAACCTCTATGCCTACTGATGAAGTGGTGAAACTTAACGAGTGGATACAAAATATTGCAATGGAAAATATAAATTTATTAGAATTTTGTAAAATTGGCGTGGCGCCGCCCACATTAAGAAGAAGAAGAAAACTTAATAGTCTTGCAAACCGTTAATCAAAATCCGTTGATATTACTTTGCAATATGGTGGAAATATGGTCCTTGGTATTATATATAGATCCGATCAAAAGCGGATAAGGACCACGCCTACTTTAAAGGAAATGGGCCTACAGTTTTAATCATTGTGAATTCATACAAGTAAAAATCTTTCTATTACTCCACTTGTCATTCCTACCTGTCAAATAATAACTGACAGGGAGAATGGCTGTCCCGAATGGCCAGAGAATGGAAGAAAGGTTTGCTTTTTGCTCGCGGTTATTCAATTGAAGTGCCATGAATTGCTCATTTGTGTTTCAATTCAGCTTTTCTTTAGAATGTGTATACGGAAAATCAGACTACATATTAATATTCATTTCTAAAATCTAGTCAATAGATAAAATGTGAGCAGCCAGTTAGGCAAATATTTTAAAATATGTAAATAATGCAATATACCAGTCGTCTACAAAAATGTTTGAATAACACTATTGAGCAAATGATTTTAGTAATCGAACAGCGATTGAACAGGTGATCGAGGCTGTTTACTATTGTGAACGCTTTTGCAAACATTCGCCACTTGTATGAGTTCACAATGGTTTTAATCTTAACAAATTTGTCAATATATATATTGTAACGAATTTTGGGGGATTTCTCTTATTTGAAACTCCCTGCTAACGTTCGAATCGCTAAACTGTTAATAAATCACTCCAATATTCAGTATTGTAAACTGTTCTTTATTTAGATTATTTTGGGAGTAGTACTTCACAACTATACTTCACAACCAATAGCGTGTTTAAATCAAAACTGATTAGTCATTCCTCAGCTTGCGCTGCTTTTATACTCTCGGTTGCCTTGTCAGCATATTTCTCCAAAGGTCTAGACGTTTCACCTTCTAGAATCTCCTGCTTGGTTACCAGCGATGTACATGTATATTTGTTGTTCATGCGTTTCTCATAGTCATATATTTATATTTATTTATTTAAAGTCGACGACAGACTTGAAATGGTCGACTACATAATATACAAGTTATATCTAATATATAAAATTTTTCTGTCACGCTTTTAGAGGCTTAACTCCTCCGAAACGGCTGAACCGCTTCTCATGAAATTTTGTGAGCATATTGGGTAGGTTTGAGAATCGGCCAACGTCTACCTTTTTTTCGCTACGTGCCTATGGTCCTGAGATCAAAACGTGGACCCGGGTACCCCTAGAATGTGTTTATATAATATGGATATCAAATGAAAGCTGTTGATGAGTGCTATAGTACAGGATAACTTTCATACCCCTGGGTGACTAGGGTCTCGAGATATAGGCCAAAACGTGGACCCACGTACCCCTAGAATGTGTTTATACAATATGGACTATATGGGTGACTAGGGTCTCGAGATGTAGGCCAAAACGTGGACCCGGGTACTCCTAGAATGTGTTTATACAGTCTGGATATCAAATGAAAGCTTATGATGAGTGCTATAGTACAGGATAATTTTCATACAACTGGGAGGCTAGGGTCTCGAGATATAGCCCAAAACGTGGACCCGGGTACCCCTAGAATGTGTTTATACAATATGGATATCAAATGAAAACTGTTGATGAGTGCTATAGTACGGGATAATTTTCATACAACTGGGAGGCTAGGGTCTCGAGATATAGCCCAAAACGTGGACCCGGGTACCCCTAGAACGTGTTTATACAATATGGATATCAAATGAAAGCTGTTAATGAGTGCTATAGTACAGGATAATTTTCATACAACTGGGAGGCTAGGGTCTCGAGATATAGCCCAAAACATGGACCCGGGTACCCCTAGAATGTGTTTATACAATATGGATATCAAAGGAAAGCTGTTGATGAGTGCTATAGTACAGGATAATTTTCATACAACTGGGAGGCTAGGGTCTCGAGATATAGCCCATAACGTGGACCCGGATACACATAGAATATGTTTTTACATTATGGGTATCAAATTGAAGCTGTTGATGTATGCTTTAGTACAGAGTAAGTTTTACACCGCTGGGTGACTACGGTCTCGAGATATAGGCCAAAACATGGACCTGAATACACCTAGAATGTGTTTTTATATTATGGGTATCAAATTGAAGCTGTTGATGTGCGCTATAATACAGAGTAAGTTTTACACCGCTGAGTGACTAGGGTCTCGAGATATAGGCCAAAACATGGACCCGGATACCCCTAGAATGTGTGTGTATTATGGATATCAAATGAAAGCTGTTGCTGAGAGCTTTAAAGTTCATTGTGATATTCGGTTTAGCCGCGTCAACCTGGCAAAACTGATAAATATGCATGCGAAGCCGAAATAAAGACAAAATTAATAATACCCACATACATATTTACATACGTCCTATTCGAGTTGCCTGAAATTTCGTATATAAATTTGCCTATATTAGTATTTACGATGCTTTTTTCCGAGAAGTATACCAGAGACGGACTGGGATTGGGATTAGGACTAGCCCTGGGACTGAGACTGAGACTCGGAATGGGACTGGAACAAAATACATTCCACCCTCTGGGACTGGCAATAAGAGATGAAGAAGAAGGAGAAAAACTTGAGAGAAGAGAAAAGAGAGAAGGAGACTGAGAAAATGAGAATGAGACGAAGATGGAGATGAAGCGAAAAAGACGGAGGGAGGAGTGAATAAAAATATTAGGAAAAAGTGTAGATGGGATAGGGCAGAGTTAGACGGAAAACGCTTATTAAAATGTATGCAGATAGGCCAAATTTAGGGCAGAACAACGTCTGCCGGGTCTGATAGTATATATATACAACTCAAAAGTTAAAATTTAAATATATCGAAATTTCAACAATGATATATTACAAACAAAGATATATTATTGAACATTACAATTTAATTTCAGAATATGTATAAAAATAAGAAATATGAGCAAAAATAAGATCTTATACTGGCGTAAAGCATCAGATTCCGCTCAGCATGATTTCGGAATGAACTGGATTACAATCTTGCTGTTGGAATGCAACAAGATTCCAATCAGCATGTCGTGGGAATCCGGCAGAGCTGAGGTACGCCATCACAATGCATAAAAAAAGTAACATGACCTGCGTTGTTGGAATGCACCGGATTCCAATCAACTCGATGCCTGACCCATACAATTATACTGGCGGAATGCATACGATTCCGGTCAGTGACTCATGAGTAAGCATGTTTTTAAGGTTGTTGGATTGAAAATAATTGTTAAAAAATATTATTTTTTTTTGTATTTCAATGAAAAAAACTATAAAATATAAAACCAAAAACCCTAAATCAACAAAAAAAGGTGATTTTTAAACTTTTTTTTGTCTCTCAGCAACAGAAAAATTTATTTTTGAACATAATAAAGTGAACAAGAGCTTATGAGTTAAGCTTTACAACTAATAGTTTTTCAAGTGTTTCATCGCTTATGTTGTACCTCCTTTCATCCAAAATGAAATTCAAAGAAGAAAATGATTTTCTACTGATACTTGCGTAGCAGGGACACCAAGAATGACTAAGGCTAATTCAAACAGTTCAGGAGATGTAAAGCGAATATTTTGATAATAAGTAAAAATGTCTCATATACCGCCAAGCGTGTATGAAGGCTTTCAAAATTGTCAATTTCAGCAAACATATTAGTAAGTCCGGAAACTTCATGATGAAGAACTACAGCTACTATATATTGAGCCATCTCATGCAAAGAGGTACTGAGTTTCGAGCTTTGGTGATCGTTTATGAGCTCCTGGTTAACAGAGAGGCATATATTAGAAATTTTTTAGCGCCATGATGTGTACAATACCTATAAATTTGATTCAGCCTAATATCATATTCATGAAGAGTTTCCAATACCGCCCTTTTTATTTTGTCCCCAGTGGCAATGGTCTCATTCCGAGAGTTTTTACAACTACTAAAAATTTTGAATTTTGATTTTCAATATACTGTAGGTTAATGCCTAATATTGAGCGGTCAAGCCGAGTAGCGGCATCAATTTTAATTGACACTAATTTTTTTCCAACCACATTTTTATTTCGTTTTTATTTCTATAGCACGATTACTTATTAACTCTATAAAATAATGGGAGTTGATTATATTCATATTAAGGGCTTTGAAGATGGGAACCACTATCTGCCTGAACCCTTCACTATCCAATTGCGACAACGGCCGCCCATCTTTTGTTACAATTTTCATTAACGAATTCTTAAAGGACTCTGGTTGTAGTATAGAGTATGAAATTTTAATTTTCTTTTTGATGGTTCGCTATTTTCGAAATTAGACCTGAAACCGTCTAGAAATCTTCCGTGCTTCATTATTACGTGGCGTTTTAAATTTGTCAAATGTTCGGCCGCCAATTTACTTTTGCACATTTTACATTGCGACTTTTTTTCTTCCAAGTTGTATTGGAAAACATCTCTAATGGCATTGTTTCCCCCGGCAGGGCTTAGAATATACCCGCGGTAGGTATGCCTGTCGTAAGAGGCGACTAAAATGCTAAATTGATTCAAGAGGTTGTGTAGCGCAACCCTCTCAAGGGGTTGCCAGCGCAACATATAGCTTCTCCAACCCAATTGTCAACCTCACCTATCCGTGCCGAATCCTGTTTCATTAACAGCCGATGCTCTGGCGATCCCAATTTCCTCATGGAACTAGGGGATGGGGAGGGCGGTATGGCCTAGAAGGTTTAATGTGGTCATATAAATCGTTCTCGAGATGGTCGGCCTAGTACCTTAATGGTGCTTTGTTACCGGAACGTACCGGATCTATATCCGCCAAAGGACCATCAACATCGATAACACTCCCCAAAGCCTTCGGGGAGTGTCTTTATCGTTAATACAACAACAACAACAACAATGGCATTGTTTACTGCAATCCTATTCCTGCCCATAGTGTGTTTACACGTTATAATACATATTTACTCAGCGTATACATATGTATACGCTTCAAAAGTTTTTCTCAGAAACATTTTCTATAATACTATTTTCGGTTGAGTTGTTCAAGTTTTTCAAAACAATAATCAGAGAAAGAACGAAAATTTCAAACTATAAGGCATGGTTCAACTATATGGTTGGCTCATCTATTCAGCTGATTTTATTTATTTCATTGCATGGCCGATGGGATTGTCAAAAGGAGATGGCAAACTCAAAATGAAAGCAACACATTGACAACATTTTCTTACTACACATAAAAAACTGATATGTTTTATGTTTTCATTTCATTCCATTCGGCTAATACCAATACACAAATTTTGACAATTTGAACAGACATAATTTGTTGCTTTACAGATGATCCAGCCATAAAAAAAAATTTTTTTTGTCTTTGAATTTTAGTTTTCAACGAATATCTGAATATTTGGCTTAACCTTCATGCTATTTTCAAAACATTTTAAATTGGTAATAGATATTTTCGATGTCTGATTGCACCAGATTCCAATCAACACAGTACTGTCTTGTTTCTTCTTAATGATACAGGTTGAAGAACCCATGTAACCAATCCATCCTTATACGATATCGTGCCTGTTTTTTAACGGAAGAAATAATGCCGGCATATTAAATTAGCTTGTATCTCTTAGATTAGATCATTGTGGGTAAAACAAGTGTGATAACTTCTGCATAGATGTCAAAAATACAAATAGAATGGATCACCTGATTTGTAATTGCCTATCGCTGTCTCATTCTGTATCTCTTTCTATCATCCGCTGAAGATAGCCGACCCTATGCGCTGCCATATTGAACACCCTGTCAAAACGCTAAAAAGTAGCCATATTGAACATCCTGTCAGGCAGTTGACGGATAAGAAATCACACTTGTTTTATACACAATGAGATTATATAGGCAAGTATTGCATTACGTGTAGTGGCAAAAGTACATTCAAGACTTATACAGCTATGTGCGCGCACAAAGGGGTAAATAAAAAGGAAAGTTGTGTCTGGATACTCTAGGGGGAAGAGGAAAAAACAATCGGCTGAGAAGGTCCGCAGAATAAATTTCTCCAATAATGAGCTTATGGATGAACAATACCCGGATCGTCCCGATCAGACAAATTTTCCGATCTACATGCTGCCAGCCTTTCCAAATGAACCACTTCCATTTTGTTTCGTGGTTTGCCAATGGTTTGTATCCGGTACACTACATCGTTGATCCGTTTAACAACTTTGTATGGGCCTTTCCAATTACACTGCAATTTCGGGGACAAACCTTTTTTCGTTGTGGGTTGTATAACAGCACCAAATCTCCTTCCCGAAAACCCTCCGAATTCATTGCTTTATCATATCTGGCTTTCATATTTCACTCATAATCTTGGTTCGTTGTCTTACAAGATCGTGTATTTCCTTCATTTCTTCCTCCAAGACGCCGAAGACGAAGTGGATTTCTTGGCATTTCTCTCCGCATCGGCATTTATCCCAAACTTCAAATCAGCTGGCAGTCGAATGTCATTTCCAAAAATTTCCTTTGCGGGAGTTTGGCCCGTTGTCTGGTGCACTGCCGATCGGTAAGCCATCAAGAATAATGATATGTGCGTATCCCACTCTTCATGGAACTCGTCGACTACTTTCCTTAAGTGCTCCTCCAAGGTTCTATTGAATCGTTCCACCATACCATCTGACTGAGGATGCATTGCAGTTGTCCTTGTTTTTCGAATGCCCAATATTTCACAAATTTCTTGAAACACAGCTGATTTAAAATTCCTGTCTTGGTCAGAATGTAATTTCATGGTACGCCATACCTTGGAACCCAATTGTTTATAAACACTTCTGCTACTGTTCCGCATCTTGATTTGGGATTGGGTATACCTCTGGCCATTTGATGAAATAATCCATAACTACCAGTACATACATATTTGTTTCCGCGGTTGCTAGTAGGAAATGGACCTTCGACATCCATAGCGATCCTTTCAAATGGGCGCACCTGAGTTATATTGCTTCATCTGGCCATGACTTCGGGGTTTGGACCCTTTCGCTCTGCTGCCAAAACTCGCAGTTGGGCAATCCACCAAGTGACCGAATGACGGCAACCAACCCAATAGAATCTCTGCTAATTTTCTCGATCGTCTTCGTGATTCCCAGATGACCTCCACTGGACCATTATGCAGCTCGTTGAGAACGTGAGGAATCCTTTTCCTGGGAAACAACTATCAGTTTCCTACTTATATTGACCATCCTCACTCTCCCATACTCGATGCAAGCAACCGGATATCAATTCTAAAACTGTTCCACTTTGCCCAATATGACTTCGCAATAGGATTCTCTGCTGACATCTCTCTATTTGGTCTTTCGTTTCGTTCCAGCCCTCGCATAACATGTGACAGAATCTTCTAGCTGACACTCCTTAATTGTTCCTTGTCCCATTCATCCGTACAAGCGCCTTGCCGTCCACATTGCCTCTGATGGTAAGACTGCTCGATTTTCTTTCAAGTTCTCGATATTTACCTCTTAGGAAGAGAAAAGTTCTTATAGTGAGTTTACCGCGTATAAAAAGAAACGGTGTCATAAAGTATTTAAGGTGCCGGGAACCCAACTGGGCTCTGTCCATGGCAACACACAGAAGCAACATCAGAACCCGAATCATCACAACCACCGGTAAGTCACATACAACTACCCTTAACAAGCCATACCCTAATATGATTACCGCCTTAAATACCCTTATCGACCTTTGCTCGACTGTAATATTCACCGTCTTCTTTCCCACCAGAAACCGCGGCTGCCTCCGAGAGGGATCCCATCGCCATCGAGGCGAAACACAGCAACACAACACCAGCAGCATACGATCACATTAAAAAAAACCCACACCTCGCAATATTAACAAGAACAGGCAACACCACACACCAACCACCTCTAACACTACGAGCAATACACATATATGCTACACATTATCAACAGAAAAACAACATCATTAAATACCAACAAACACGGTGAGCACAAGAACGACTAGGTATAAGCAGCAGGCAGCCAGTGGTGGATCTACGCCAATCGCGACACTTGCCACCGATCTATACCACCCATTGAATAAGAAAGCAAAACGGGCGGCACGACACAACACCATCATACGACGTCACATCAAGCAATACATCACAGCATAGAATATCACACCCCATTCCATCATATTACATGTCATCGCATCACACCTTATAATTCACAGTGCTAGTTTGGACAGAGACAATTTTAAGATAGAGATATTGCAGGAACGAAAAATAGTGTGAATCAACCAACCTTCACAAAACTCTAGTAGGTCACATTCACCACAGCAAAATTTGCACCACTGTCTGTATTTATTATCTAACAATTATTTGTACATTTTTTATTCAGCTAATTTTTCAGAGTTTTATATTTTACTCTTTAGAACTCCAATCAGTGTATTTTGTGTGCTGAGAGTGACCTTCTATAATTTTGTGAAGCTCCGTGTCTCTGATATTTCATGTATTTCTTCTGCTACGAAGGTAATAGTGCTGTATGAAATGCAAACACTTTTAAAATCGTTAACGTTAGGTCAACTCGAAAACTTAAAAAAAAATGTTTGGATAGTGATTGGAGAATGAATACGAATGAATTTGGATATCAACTCGAGAACTATATGGTTTAAGAATAATTAAATAATGATGTTGGATACCGCTGGAGAATTTTTTCCCATGTTTGTTGGGTAAACAAAATCCAGCTGTTGCCGTATCTACAAATGATCTTGATAATAAAAAAACCAATGTTGCCACCCAAAGGCGGACTTAAACTGTGACTGAAAAAACTGTTCAGTAGTTTAACTGGAGTTTAAATTTGACTAGTGTTTAAGCAAACTTGGTTTAAGCTTAGCTTAAGCATCTACTGAAAAGCCGGACCTAAGAAGATTTAATTGATTGGTAAGAGTCTAGATAGTAGAGGGGTCGACTGCTAATACGCTTCCAAAATATCGAGAGAGGTGTCAAACGAAGAGCCTTGACATCAGTATTAATCCGAAGGGGGGAAATAAAAATTTTAACTCGTTCAAAAGATATTTACGAAAACCCGAAAATGACCCGTGAGTCCCTCCGAAGCGGGTGTGGAACCCATAGTATTCCTGCGCAGAACACCTTTCAGTTTTGGCGGCCTTCGGCCGCGCTTGTAAAAATTACCCTGGGTGGGTCCAACACCGGTTTGGAGACTAAAACTATATCCGCGCAAACACTTATGTTCACAATATTTTTGTAAGTACAACAACCACATGAAAATCGCAAAATTCAACTGCAAATATCTCCGGACAGAGACAAAGTTTTTCTTTTCCGCATTCGGATTATTGTTGTAGAGGTCAAGACGCGTCGTTTGACACCTTTCTCGATATTCTTGGTAGCATATTAGCAGTCGACGCATCAACTAGACTTTTACCAAGCCCACTCCCTTTGAAATACTCATTAACAACTTTCATTTGATACACATATCGTACAAACAAATTCTAGAGTCAGCCCTGGTCCACCTTTATGGCGATATCTCGAAAAGGCGTCCACCTTTAGAACTGAGGCCCACTCCCTTTTAAAATACTCTTTAATATCTTTCATTTGATACCCATGCCATACAAACACATTCCAGGGTTACCTTAGGTTAATTTCCTACATGGTGATTTTCCCTTATTTAACAAAGGATGATGGAAAATCGTTGCCAAAAAACGTCACCCTTGGTCTACAATTTGGTCGATATTTCCCAAACGTATGTGATATGGAATTAAAACACCACTTATAAACCATCTACGAAACCCTACGAAACCAACGCAGCTCAGCTGAGTATGTAATGCTCGGTTACACCTGAACTTAGCCTTCCTTACTTGTTTTGTAATAACGCTTTTTAGTACAATGGCACTTGTGTGTTTATGTTTATTGTTCTGTTATACCTGAACTTAGACTTCCTTACTTATTTTTTATACCCAGCTGTACTTGTACACAGGGTATTATAACTTTGATTGGATAACGGTTGATTGTACAGGTATAAAGGAATCGATATAGATAAAGATTTCCATATACCAAAATCATCAGTATCGAAAAAAAATTCGATTGAGCCATGTCCGTCCGTCCGTCTGTCCGTTAACACGATAACTTGAGTAAATTTTGTGGTATCTTGATGAAATTTGGTATGTAGGTTCCTGGGCACTCATCTCAGATCGCTATTTAAAATGAACGATATCGGACAATAACCACGCCCACTTTTTCGATATCGAAAATTCGAAAAAATCGAAAAGTGCGATAATTCATTACCAAATACGGATTAAGCGATGAAACTTGGTAGGTGAGTTGAACTTATGACGCAGAATAGAAAACTAGTAAAATTTTGGACAATGGGCGTGGCACCGCCCACTTTTAAAAGAAGGTAATTTAGAAGTTTTGCAAGCTGTAATTTGGCAGTCGTTGAAGATATCATGATGAAATTTGGCAGGAACGTTACTCTTATTACTATATGTCTGCTTAATAAAAATTAGCAAAATCGGAGAACGACCACGCCTACTTTTAAAAAAATTTTTTTTAATTCAAATTTTAAAAGAAAAGTTAATATCTTTACAGTATATAAGTAAATTATGTCAACATTCAACTCCAGTAATGATATGTTGCAACAAAATACAAAAATAAAATAAAATTTCAAAATGGGCGTGGCTCCGCCCTTTTTCATTTAATTTGTCTAGGATACTTTTAATGCCATAAGTCGAACAAAAATTTACCAATCCTTGTGAAATTTGGTAGAGGCTTAGATTCTAGGACGATAACTGTTTTCTGTGAAAAGGGGCGAAATCGGTTGAAGCCACGCCCAGTTTTTATACACAGTCGACCGTCTGTCCTTCCGCTCGGCCGTTAACACGATAACTTGAGCAAAAATCGATATATCTTTACTAAACTCAGTTCACGTACTTATCTGAACTCACTTTGTATTGGTGTAAAAAATGGCCGAAATCCGACTATGACCACGCCCACTTTTTCGATATCGAAAATTACGAAAAATGAAAAAAATGCCATAATTATATACCAAATACGAAAAAAGGGATGAAACATGGTAATTGTATTGGTCTAGTGACGCAAAATATAACTTTAGAAAAAAACTTGGTAAAATGGGTGTGACACCTACCATATTAGTAGAAGAAAATGAAAAAGTTTTGCAGGGCGAAATCAAAAGCCCTTGGAATCTTGGAAGGAATACTGTTCGTGGTATTATATATGTATATAAATAAATTAGCGGTACCCGACAGATGATGTTCTGGATCACCCAGGTCCACATTTTGGTCGATATCTCGAAAACGCCTTCACATATACAACTAAGGGCCACTCCCTTTTAAAACCCTCATTAATACCTTTAATTTGATACCCATATCGTACAAACACATTCTAGAGTCACCTCTGGTCCATCTTTATGGCGATATCTCGAAAAGGCGTCCATCATGGAACTTAGGCCCACGCCCTTTTAAAATACTCATTAATACCTTTCATTTGATATCCATATCGTACAAAATAAATTCTGAGTCACCCCTGGCCCACCTTTATGGCGATATCTCGAAAAGGCTCCACATATAGAACTGAGGCCCACGCCCTCTTAAAATACTCATTAACACCTTTCATTTGATACTCATATCGTACAAATAAATTCTAGAGTCACCCCTGGTCCACCTTTATGGCGATATCTCGAAAAGGCGTCCACCTATAGAACTTAGGCCCACTCCCTTTTAAAATTATCATTAACACATTTCATTTGATACCCATATCGTACAAACAAATTCTAGAGTCAGGCCTGGTCCACCTTTATGGCGATATCCCTAAATGGCGTCCATCTATAGAAACTATGGCCCACTCCCTCTTAAAATACTCTTTAATACCTTCCATTTCATACACATGTCATACAAACACATTCCAGGGTTACCCTAGGTTCTTTTTACAACATGGTGATTTTCCCTTACTTTGTCTCCACAGCTCTCAACTGAGTATGTAATGTTCGGTTACACCCGAACTTAGCCTTCCTTACTTGTTTTTAATTATTTTTAACTTTTTATTTTGATATTATTTAAAAGCGTGTTTTTATTTTTTTTTAAACTGTATTTACTATTTGTAGCGATGTAAACTCAATTTCTGTATTCCTATATTTAATTAACGTTCCATTAACACTTAATACAAGATCTTGATTATGTCAACCCACTTAGTTTCGAGCAGTGTTGTTGCTCAAAATTTAGTGCACTGCCCCCAACTATGGTTTTGTGGTAGAATACAATGGAGCATATTAGCAGTTTGAAAACAGGTAGAACTAATTAAGTGTGCCTTTGTACTTTTCTCTATTTGTCCCTTAAAAATAGTCATTATACACATACACATAATCGTTCTCAAATTAATAAATCTATTCAATTATGCAAACGCTTACATATATGAATATAAACAACTGCAAAGAAATTTTCTCTAGTTAGTTTTATAGAGCAAAAGCTGTTTGTTTAATTTTTATTTTATGAGGTAATTTGCCCAAAAACTTCCTCAAGATATAATGGGAGGAGTGAATAAAATAATTCTCGTTTACTTCAATTCATTTAACCTTGATTAAAAATATTCTTATTCCTCAAATCTAGAGAAAAAATCTTTTGTTTGTTTTTATTCGGACAAAAAATTTTTTATAAACAGAACAAATTCGCAATGCGCAGCGTTTATTTTATCCATGTGGCTTTAATTTGGAAACACTAGATATGGATATAGCTATGATTAAAGTCACTGAAACCTACTCCGAGAATCATAAAATAAAACAAGTAAGAACGGGACTGTCTTCGGCTGTGCCGAGCTCAGCGTGTCGTGATGGTAGCGTGCTCCGCACATCAAATCGTATGCCCTGGGTTCATCTCCGAGCAAAGCATACATAAGAAATATATAGAAATACAGATTACATCCTTAACGATTTTTAAGATAAATATATATCAAGCAGGAGGTACTGCCCCTCGTGCAGGATGCAAAGCTCCGGGTGTATTCTGCATGAAAAGCTCTGCAGTGTAAAAACTCATGCCTACAGATGCACGTGAGTCGGCAATATATGTACGTCCCACACGACATTTGTAGGAAATCAGAGTAGCACGACGCAAATTGTAAGAGAAGCTCGTCTAGATCTCGTCAGAAGTATGGGACAAAAATTAGTTTTTTTTAGTTTTTATATATGCGGGTCATATAATATATATACCACCGATCTCTATGATTTTTTCAGACAACAATATATGCTATACACGTAAGCAATTGGTGAAATTTGAAGCTTCTAGCTGTTAAAATGGGGTAGAAATTGCGGAAAGTTTCTTATCTGAACAATCGGTTGTATGGGATATATACTATATATACAACCGGTATCTATGATTTTTTCAGACAACAATATATGCTATATACGTAAGCAATCAGTGAAATTTGAAGCTTATAGCTGTTAAAATGGAGTAGAAATTGCGAAAGTTTCTTATCTGAACAACCGTTGTATGAGATATATACTATATATACAACCGATCTCTATGATTTTTCCAGACAACAATATATGCTATATACGTAAGCATCGTGTGAAATTTGAAGCTTCTAGCTGTTAAAACGGGGCAGAAATTGCGCAAAGTTTCTTATCTGAACAATCGGTTGTATGAGATATATACTATGTATACCACCGATCTCAATGATGTTTTCAGACATCAATATATGCTATACACATAAGCATTTGGTGAAATTTGAAGCTTCTAGCTGTTAAAATGGGGCCGAAATCGTAAAAAAATAAATACTATATATATATACTATATATACCATCATATATATATTATATATATCACCGATCTCTATGATTTTTTGACACAACAATACATACTATATACGTAAGCAATCGGGTGAAATTTGAAGCTTATAGCTGTTAAAATGTGGTAGAAATTGCGAAAAGTTTCTTATCTGAACAATCGATGTATGAGATATATACCATATATACAACCGATCTCTATGATTTTTTCAGACAACAATATATGCTATATACGTAAGCATTCAGTGAAATTTGAAGCTATAGCTGTTAAATGGGCTAGAAATTGCGAAAAGTTTCTTATCTGAACAATCGTGTATGAGATATATACTATATATACCACCGATCTCTATGAGTTTTTTAGACAACAATATATGCTATATACGTAAGCATTCGTTGAAATTTGAAGCCTCTAGCTTTTAAAACTTTAATAGTAAAATACAATTATTATTGTAATTTTTAAATAATGCTAAGGAATAATATTATACACTATTAAAAAAGTTACAATTGTTTTAATCGTATAATTAGTCGTGAAATAGTGCCCAAATGAGCAATGACGCTATGGGAAAAAATAGCAATTTGATTTATTGTATTTATTTAATTTTGCTGTATTATATTTTATTTTATTTATTTCATTTTACTTTATTAATTTTATTTTGTTTTCATCTAATTTATATTATTTCATAATGTTATAATTTACTGTTTTATTTATTTTTTATTATTTTATTATAATCTATTATCTATTTTATTTGTCTGATCTTATTTGTACTTTAGTTTATTATATTTTTAATTATTTTATTGTATTTCATTTTGTTTATTTTATTTTGGTTTGTTGTTTCTTTTTTATTGTTTTTATTGAACTGTATTTAATTTTATATTTACAAAGTACAAGAATTATATTTATTATTTATTTATTTTATTTTATTTTTTCATTTTATGATTATTTTAATGTTTATTTTTATCTTATCTTATCTTATTTTAATTTAGTTTATTTTATTGTTATTTCATTTCTTTTTTTTTATTTTATTGTATTTATTTTCATTTCATTTTGTTTTATATTATTATGTTTTTAATTTGATTTAACTGTATTTTATTTTGTTTTATTTTATTATTATACTCAGTTGAGCAGAGCTCACAGAGTATATTAACTTTGATTGGATAACGGTTGGTTGTACAGGTATAAAGAATCGAGATAGATATAGACTTCCATATATCAAAATCATCAGTATCGAAAAAAAATTTGATGGAGCCATGTCGTCCGTCCGTCCGTTAACACGATAACTTGAGTAAATTTGAGGTATCTTGATGAAATTTGGTATGTAGGTTCCTGGGCACTCATCTCAGATCGCTATTTAAAATGAAACGATATCCGACTATAACCACGCCCACTTTTCGATATCGAAAATTTCGAAAAAATCGAAAAAGTGCGATAATTCATTACCAAAGACGGATAAAGCGATGAAACTTGGTAGGTGAGTTGAACTTATGACGCAGAATAGAAAATTAGTAAAATTTTTGACAATGGGCGTGACACCGCTCACTTTTAATAGAACGTAACTTAGAAGTTTTGCAAGCTGTAATTTGGCAGTCGTTGAAGATATCATGATGAAATTTGGCAGGAACGTTACTCCTATTACTATATGTATGCTTAAAAAAAATTACCAAAATCGGAGAACGACCCACGCCCACTTAAAAAAAATTTTTTTAAGTCAAATTTAAAAAAAAGTTAATATCTTTACAGTATATAATTAAATTATGTCAACATTCAACTCCAGTAATAATATGGTGCAACAAAATACAAAAATAAAAGAAAATTTTAAAATGGGCGAGGCTCCGCCCTTTTTCATTTAATTTGTCTAGGATACTTTTAATGCCATAAGTCGAACAAAAATTTACCAATCCTTGTGAAATTTGGTAGGGGCTTAGATTCTAGGACGATAACTGTTTTCTGTGAAAAAGGGCGAAATCGGTTGAAGCCACGCCCAGTTTTTATACACAGTCGACCGTCTGTCCTTCCGCTCGGCCGTTAACACGATAACTTGAGCAAAAATCGATATATCTGTACTAACTCAGTTCACTAATTATCTGAACTCACTTTGTATTGGTATAAAAATGACCGAAATCCGACTATGACCACGCCCACTATTTCGATATGGAAAATTACGAAAAATGAAAAAAATGCCATAATTCTATACCAAAAACGAAAAAGGGATGAAGCATGGAAATTGGATTGGTTTATTGACGCAAAATATAACTTTGAAAAAAAACTTTGTAAAATGGGTGTGACACCTACCATATTAAATAGAAGAAAAGAAAAAGTTATGCAGGGCGAAATCAGAGCCCTTGGAATCTTGGCAGGAATACTGCTCGTGGTATTACATATATAATGAAATTAGCGGTACCCGACAGATGATGGTCTGGGTCTCCCTGGTCCACATTTTGGGCGATATCTCGAAAACGCCTTCACACTATACAACTACCACCACTCCCTTTTAAAACTCTCATTAATACCTTTAATTTGATACCCATATCGTACAAACATATTATAGAGTCACCCCTGGTCCACCTTTATGGCGATATCTCGAAAAGGCGTCCACCTATAGAACTAAAGCCCACCCCCTTTTAAAATACTCATTAACACCTTTCATTTGATACCCATATCGTACAACAAATTCTAGAGTCACCCCTGGTCCACCTTTATGGCGATATCTCGAAAAGGCGTCCACCTATAGAACTAAGGCCCACGTCCCTTTTAAAAACTCATTAACACTTTTCATTTGATACCCATATCGTACAAACAATTCTAGAGTCACCCCTGGTCCACCTTTATGGCGATATCTCGAAAAGGCGTCCACCTATAGAACTAAGGCCCACGCCCTTTTAAAATACTCATTAACACCTTTCATTTGATACCCATATCGTACGTATACACAATTCTAGAGTCACCCCTGGTCCACCTTTATGGCGATATCTCGAAAAGGCGTCCACCTATAGAACTAAGGCCCACGCCCTTTTAAAATACTCATTAACACCTTTCATTTGATACCCATATCGTACAAACAAATTCTAGAGTCACCCCTGGTCCACCTTTATGGCGATATCTCGAAAAGGCGTCCACCTATAGAACTAAGGCCCACTCCCTTTTAAAATACTCATTAACACCTTTCATTTGATACCCATATCGTACGAACAAATTCTAGAGTCACCCCTGGTCCACCTTTATGGCGATATCTCGAAAAGGCGTCCACCTATAGAACTAAGGCCCACTCCCTTTTAAAATACTCATTAACACCTTTCATTTGATACCCATATCGTACGACAAATTCTAGAGTCACCCCTGATCCACCTTTATGGCGATATCTCGAAAAGGCGTCCACCTTTAGAACTAAGGCCCACGCCCTTTTAAAATACTCATTAACACCTTTCATTTGATACCCATATCGTACAAACAAATTCTAGAGTCACCCCTGGTCCACCTTTATGGCGATATCTCGAAAAGGCGTCCACCTATAGAACTAAGGCCCACGCCCTTTTAAAATACTCATTAACACCTTTCATTTGATACCCATATCGTACAAACAAATTCTAGAGTCACCCCTGGTCCACCTTTATGGCGATATCCCTAAATGGCGTCCATCTATAGAACTACGGCCCACTCCCTTTAAATGCTCTTTAATACCTTCCATTTGATACACATGTCATACAAACACATTCAGGGTTACCCTAGGTTCATTTTCCTACATGGTGATGTTCCCTTATTTTGTCTCCATAGCTCTCAGACTGAGTATGTAATGTTCTGTTACACCCGAACTTAGCCTTCCTTACTTGTTTTATTTGTTTTTATATTATTTATTTTACTTTATGTTATAATTTTATTTATTACATTATTTATTTTATTTTCTTTTATTTATGTTATTGTAATTTATTCTATTGTATTTCGGTTTATTTTATTTTATCATATTTTATTTATTATCTTTGTTATTTTATATTTTATATTTCAATTTACTATAACTTTGTTTTATTCTATTCTAATTATAAATTTATAATGGTTTCAGCCGTATATAAGATGAACCATTAGACATTGTATGAAAGTTAAGAGGAAAACTAATAAAATTTCAATTTCGTTTACAGCAAGTACTTTGGTATTTTTCTGGTAAGGAAAGCTTGATAGTGTTCATCAAACTGTGAACTTCTATTCCGATGAAATATATATACATTTTTATTTAAATCAATAACTATGTATTCAATTTATGTACATACAACTTATCATTGAAAAACAAGCACAGATAGAAATTACTTTTATATGAAGTTGCTTTGTATACAATTTCTTTTAAAAATATAAGGGTTTTGACATCAAAATGCAGTTTTATGAAAATTTGTACACGTTTTGAAATTTTCTTCATAACTGATAGATACATTATACTTAAATTCAACCGGAATATAAAATTAGAAAATTGAAAAGAAACTTTTTTTGGCGAGTGAGTATGCGCCATTACGTCTTGAAGTAATATTACACATATACTTTTTTAGCGATTTATGATTTGCTTCATATCGCATACACCACATTTTTTTTAATGGCCCCGCCATTTTAATAATACTTGCATAATGATATAATGTTTGTGATGTTTGAATATGGTTTGCTGTAAAGTTTCTAAATTTTCATCACTCAAAGAAGAAAGAAGGCACAAATCTGTTATATTTATAAGAAGGGTTAATAGTTTCCATACTTTGTCATTTCGGGGAACTTTATCGCCAATAATTAATGGAAAAATATGTAAAATGTTTTTGCCTCCGATGCTGTCATTCTAATACATACTTTTTTCAGATTAATCAAAGTCAACGGCACGAAATTTTAACTTCCAACTCCCCATACAGAAATACCCTTATTCGCATATTTAAAAAATCTAAAGTAAAGTATTTCTTCTCTAAAAAATATAAAATGCTTTTGCTAAGTTCGTAACGGCATACCCCTTCAAAAATTCGTGCATTATATCTGCACAGTAATTAGAAGTGATATGAAAAGTTTTGATCTCATTAAATATTGAGTTTTCAGAAATGTCGGTTTCCTTTGCACTATTAATTTCTAAGTCATCTAACTATCTTCATTTCTCAAAAGTGATTGGTATTCTTTTGCATCTTTCTGCATATCTTCTTTTTTCTGCTACATAAACGGCAATATTTGCTGGAACTGAAAGATTTAGAAAATCCGAGAATCGTACCTAAGTTATCTCCTAATACTAAACCTAAAATGAAATAAACATGATAAGTACTTCCACTGCTATTAATTTTGATGCTACAATATAAAGTTAAGATCTGCAGTTAAATGATAAGGAATTGTAGGAAAAGATAAATATATTCCGCATATGGAATCTTTATACTGTTTTCACACAGACGGCTTATTGAATAATAAAGGCAGTTTTCTACATTAAGACGCTTATTGAGCTCAATCTTCCCTACAAAATTCGAATCTATAATTATTTCATTAGTAGCTAATCGAATGCCTAATGAAGTCAAAAGCACAATGCAACTCTGTTGGCAGCGTTCCGCTTCTTAGTTTTTGGTGTGTTCAGTGCTTAAAATGTCATTTGTCAAATAAATGTCATTGTCTGCATGGCGGAACGATACAAGGTGGCCGCATCGAACAGCTGATTATAACCTTTTTTATTTGATTTGATACATCAACTACCGGCGCAGTACGATTTTGACATTTGTCCATCGATTTTACAAGTACATGGAATTTTTTTTGTTTGTAGGTATGTCACCATGCTGCCACGTTGTATCGTTCCGCAATGATTGTCTGTCACATAGCATTGTCATTTTATTCGCTTGACATTTCATCCTTCATACTAATCGAGCAGTTACTTCTGTGTGAAAGCAAAAAATTTACGATTTCATTAGAAGATGAAATGAGATCATTAAGTTTCTGTGTGAAAACAGTATTAGAATTACGACTTCCTAGTGGATTGTTTATCTCAAAGTCATCTGCGTATAAAAAGTATGGTAATACTATTTTGTTAATACCTATTACAGCTTTTTTTTCTTTATATAAGGAACCGTTAACAAAGCTTGAATGATTTTTACTTTTCTCTAAAACCTCTAAGTTTTCTATTGTATCCGTGAGAAGTGTGCCAACTTCAAATATTTTCTTATGCAATATCTTAACTTAAATACATATGCTTCTAATTTTGACTCTTTTTTTTAAAACTGTACGACCGGAAGCAATTTCTTCTGCTATTTCATTGTTTACAGTATATGTGTAAAATTGTTCAAACATGTCATTTTGACTTAAATATTATGTAAATGTATGCTCTGTTTGTATATTTTTAAGTGGGTTTGAGAGAATATTTAGGATTTCTGTAATCTGTGTAGGATTTGAAATACAAGATGTGACATTTGAAACAATTATTTGACAAAAATTTGATATTTTGGATTGAATGTATATAGCGTCTTTACGCGAGAAATTATCTTTTGCATGCAATCCACATGTTAAGCTTAAAGCAGATTTATAAATTCATCCGAAAAGTTTAAGTTAACATTGCTCAGATTGTCATTTACAGATTCGGAAGCATTTGACACTGCTAGGCAATTTGCTGGGGAAATGCTGAAAACAATTTCTTTGACAACATTTAAAAACTCCATAGTTTTTTAATTTATGAAATACTTTAAAGTGTTTCAAGATTTCCTTAACACTTTCAACTTTTACTGCACACGAAACATACAAACATTTTTAGTAAAACAATTAATTATCGGCTAATAGAGTGTTTAAGTGCGAAACTAGACCAGATACTTTTGGTGCGTGTATCGAGTTATAATCTTATAAAAAAATTTCTATGAAGTTCCAAACGCCTTTGCAATATAAGTAACGGATATTGAAAATTTAAAACGTGAAAAATTTTGAAGCACATATCTAAGCACTTAACGAAGGATGAGAAGTATACAAAAAACTCTGTAAGTTTAATTGGAATTTCACCAACTACAATTATTATTGGCTGCAATGTACCGTTTTGGCGTCCAAAACGTTGCCTCATATTCAAAACTTCTTCCTCTAAAGTTGACGTT